>JBBPTH010000201.1:0-18045 GCA_038094055.1 Chalciporus sphaerocephalus | reverse complement strand
CCTACATACCTAGAGTCCACTGTGAGTAACCAAGGGTTCTCAGAAAGCGGACTCTGGGTATTTGTGTTAAGCACAAAGTGCCTCTAGAGCAAAATAACCACTTAGGAAGTGGTGCTGAGCTTCACAAAAGTGTAGACTAGAGTCCACTGTGAGTAACCAAGTGAATTGGACGAAGTACAATGAGCCTACATACCTAGAGTCCACTGTGAGTAACCAAGGGTTCTCAGAAAGCGGACTCTGGGTATTTGAGTACTCTAAACTAGCACAGCTTCAAGCTGTTAATATGTGAAACATGTATCAGCTATCAATAGATAAAACAAGAGACAGCTATCAGAATGTGAAACAAGGGATAGCTGTCATAGTGAAACAAGGGTAGCTGTCATAGTGAAACAAGGGGCAGCTATCACAGTGAAACAAGTGTTAGCTGCCAAACTCCGAAACAAGTGTCAAGGCAATGCCTTGCTTGTGTAGGACGAAGGAATGAAGCTAAGTTAGTAGTGTGAGTGGAGGGTATAGGCAAAGTAAAGGTATAGAGTCAATCTAGCCTGGTTAGAAGTCTTGGTAATGGCTAGATCGCTCTGTAGGTATGAGATCAAAGTAAGTGTAGCAAATAGGTAGAGATGCAACATCACCAAAGTAACACTCCCCCCTGATTGTGCATCTCTCCACTCCTAGCTCCCCCCAAGTGCAGCAAGTCCTAGTAGACCGCTAAGGCGCTCAACCTTCACCCTAGGCAATGCCTTGGTAAGTAGGTCAGCAGGCATGTCCGCAGTTGGCACAAACTCAGGAGATATAATCTCCCTGTGCACAACATCTCGCAACCAGAACCAGCGTCGGTCCAAATGCTTCATGCGCCCATGATGCTCTGGATTCCGCGCGACCTGGATTGCAGACTGGTTGTCTATCCGAAGGATAGATGGCAAGGTTGCTGAGAACCCCAGCTCATGCAACAACTTGCGCAACCAGACAATCTCCTTACCAGCTTCAACTGCAGCAATGTACTCAGCTTCTGTGGTAGACAGGGCAACGACCGGCTGCAGCTTGGACATCCAGAAGACGGCCCCAGTGCCCATTTTGATGATAAAAGCGCCAGTAGATCGACCAGTGTCAATGCAACCACCTAGATCTGCATCCGAGTAGGAGGTGAAGAGCTCAGTATTGTCAGGCGAAGGGGAATAGGTGAGGGCGAAGTCTTTAGTGCCTTGGATGTAGCGAAAGAGGTGCTTAACTGCATTCCAGTGGGCTACACCAGGATTCCCACTAAAGCGAGCAAGGACACTGACAGAGTAGGCAATGTCTGGCCTAGTGCAAGTAGCAAGATACTGTAGTGAGCCAATAGCACCTAGGTAGTCGACTGAGCGCATGAAATCAAGGTCTTCGGGCGTCTGGGGGCACTGGGAGCGAGAGAGACGAGCTCCTGGATCCATGGGGGTAGTCACAGGCTTGCAGCTGGCCATACCAAAGCGCTCGAGCATGTCTAGGCAGTACTGGCGCTGGGACAGTGATAGGGAGCGCTTGGACCGGTCCCTGTCTATCTTGATAACAAGAAGCTGAGTAGTAGCACCTAGATCGCGCAGTTTGAAGTGGCCCTTGAGCGATTCAATGGCCTGCTCAATAGCCTCTAGAGACTTTGAAGCAAAGGTCATATCATCCACAAAGACAGGTAGAATGATGCGGACATCACCTTGAGAGTAGACATAGATAGATGCATCTGCATAGGACTGAGTCCAGCCTAGTGACTCGAGTACAGATCGCAATTTGCGATTCCAGCGATTACCCCCTTGCTTAGTGCCATACAAGGCCTTGTCAAGCAAGCACACAAGCTTCTTGGGGTCACCTTCTGCAAACCCCTCTGGCTGCTCCATGTAGACCTCACAGTCCATGTTACCATTCAAGTAGGCATTAGAGATGTCTACTGAACGGAGATACATATCATGAAGAGCAGCCAGGGCAAGCACTATCCTAACAGTGGGCAAGCGCACTATAGGAGCAAATATCTCGAGGTAGTCAAAGCCAGGGCGTTGGTTATACCCCTTGGCTACGAGCCTAGCCTTGTAGCGGTCTATAGAACCATCAGCATTGCGCTTGATTTTAAACACCCACTTTGAGCCTATGACCTTGCGATCAGCAGGTCTGTCCACTATAGACCAAGTGCCATTGCTCTTATGGGCAGCTAGCTCGTCTAGAGCTGCTTGATGCCATTGCTCTGCATCAGAACGACGCATTGCCTGCAAATAAGTGTTAGGCTCAACTGAAGTGCTCGAAGAAACCTTGTAGGCATCCTCAGAGTCCTCAGAGTCCGAGACAATGTCTCCTTCTACCTGTTATTTTGGTGATGTTGCATCTCTACCTATTTGCTACACTTACTTTGATTTCATACCTACAGAGCGATCTAGCCATTACCAAGACTTCTAACCAGGCTAGATCGACTCTACACCTTTACTTTGCCTATACCCTCCACTTACACTACTAACTTAGCTTCATTCCTTTGTCCTACACAAGCAAGGCATTGCCTTGACACTTGTTTCGGAGTTTGGCAGCTAACACTTGTTTCACTGTGATAGCTGCCCCTTGTTTCACTCTGACAGCTACCCTTGTTTCACTATGACAGCTATCCCTTGTTTCACATTCTGATAGCTGTCTCTTGTTTTATCTATTGATAGCTGATACATGTTTCACATATTGACAGCTTGAAGCTGTGCTAGTTTAGAGTACTCAAATACCCAGAGTCCGCTTTCTGAGAACCCTTGGTTACTCACAGTGGACTCTAGGTGTGTAGGCTCATTGTACTTCGTCCAATTCACTCGGTTACTCACAGTGGACTCTAGTCTACACTTTTGTGAAGCTCAGCACCACTTCCTAAGTGGTTATTTCGCTCTAGAGGCACTTTGTGCTTAACATAAAAACCCTGGCAGTAAACCTACCATATGCTTAGATGACAACGCAACTGGCTAATGCATTGCTCTGAATCGACAGCAAATACCTGGACCATGAAGCAACTTTGTCACTCTTAGTCCATGGTAATAAAATCTCGCATTTGGATTTGCTACAAGCAATCCTAACTGCGATAGAAATAGACTCTTACAGGGTTACTATGTCGGTATGGTCTAATAGGCTCTGACTGCAAAATATTTAGCTTTCTCACTATTCTTGTGAATTGCAAAGCTAACATGTCTACCTACAGATCCATACCAAACTACCAAACCCAATCCCCAGTAATGTCCACTTCAAAAGACGTCACCTCTGCCTTCGGATCAGTCCCCACTCTTGATGGAACTAACTATCAATGCTGGTCAGCCAAAATCAAGACTTATCTTCAGGCCAACCAGTGTTTCTATGTTACCAAGAAGTCTGACGATCCCATTGATGACGACTGGGAAAAGAATACTGAGAAGGCTATCGGCATTATGAAGATGAAAATAACTGACGCTCTCCAGTATCATTGGAGAGATATCAACAATGCTAAGCTTCTTTGGGACAGCATAGAGGCTGAGTATGCAAAGATTTCCCTCACTACAGTCTATGCCGTATACAATAAGTTACACGATGAAACACTCAACAACTCACCTGTAGTGTTGGAGTGCTAGATTGGAACAATAAAGGTAGTCAAGCTGAAGGAGAGCTGATGAGGAGAACTCCAGGAGAATAAGACTGAGGGGGACACCCTTCAGACTCCTGGTTTATATACTATTGGTGTGTTTGTACCTATTTGGTATGAACCTTAACTACTAGCCAATAGCAAAAGTAGATCATACAGCAATGCGCAGCAGTGTATAGCCTTGCGCAGTAAGCTGAGTAAGAACAATGGAAATAATGAGTAATGATGTGCTGTGGCGCAGCAATCTTAGTAAAGAAGATAATCAAGAATGAGTAATCAAGAGTAAGCATATATGAGTAAGCAGAAAAGTAGTCCATATCACATAACAAGTGTCAGGTGATCAGGTCACGTGATGGAGTCACGTGACTAATGTATAGGATATTCGACTAAGTCCCAAAAGTAAAGCTAAGCATAGACAAGTAAGTAAAAGTGTAGGATAAGAAAGGTAAGAAATGTACCGTTTGTAACACTATCCCCTCTCTATGGATTGCATTCCAGGCAATCACGACCTTTCTTCTTCAAGCCTCGAAGTTGTACACTGCTACGAAGCTGTTTGCAGTAGTGAGATTGGTTTCACTATGAACAGTAGCATCATCATTACCATCTTCATTATCCGCAGCTTGTTCACCTTCTTCCCATGTCAGGAATCCAGCCCAGGCATTGATGTTTTCGGCCTCTGCCTCATTTTTCTGGCGAACAGGTAAGGTTCATTCCATGAGGGCATTGTGCTGTTCTTTCTCCCTGGCTCTGAAGTCGCGGGAATAGACTTCATAGCTGTATCCTTCTTGCTTGATGAAGTATTTATCAGGCATGATGATACTGAAGCCTTTGAAGGTGTTGTGACTGTTAGTGTTGTCATGCATTATTTCTAATGTTATTCCCTTGCCGTTCCGGATTGAGCCATGTACGTAGAGCCAAGCCATGAGCCCGAAGAAGAAGGAGATTATACTCCCTAGGGTAAAGATGCCTAAAACAAATAATGTGCTGTTCTCGAGGAAAACTACACAGAGTGTGAAGATTGATACCATATAGGTGATCAGGAGACCAAAGTCTATCCATGACCACGGGACTGGTGCCTGGTGTATGGAGCGAGCAGGTGTGTCAATGTGGGTGGCGTTGGGGTGGTTGGCAAGGTAGTTGTCGATGATGGCATTGGGGTAGTTGGCAAGGTAGTCGTCGATGATAGCGTTGGCATGGAACTGGGTGAATGTATTGGGGAAGGCGGACATTGAGGGTGGTGGAGGGGATGTGAGAGGTAGTTGACTAGTGGTGAGGGAAAGGCAAATTGATGTCTGGATAGGTTGAAGCAGGGCATTTTTATATTACTTCATGATGATTATATAAGCTGTCTTCCGCAGCAGTCGCTGTGAAGTTTTCATAGGATTTGAACAGCTTTTCGAAATCAACCTGAGTCATATGGAGGAGACAGGGAGCTGATAGATTCTTTTTATAGAATTCTTTTATTGTGTCCGGTATGTGAGAAAGATGTGATCGGGGTTCCCATGTTCTATCCGTATCATTATAGCCTTTCCAATGGACTAGGAATTCTAGGTGTTTTCCCTTTAGTCTAGAGTCAACTATGTAGTCAACTTTGTATTCATCCTCTCTGTCTTCTGTGACGAGTATTGGCCCTGGCTTGTCAGCATGTTATCCTGGGAGGCATTCCTTGTATGGTTTAATTTTGGCTATATTGAACACATTGTGCACTCTCATGGTGCGTGGGAGTCGGAGTTCAATAGCGTTGCTTCCTTTGAAGCTAATAATTTCGTATGGGCCCAACCATTTTTCCGAGAGCTTCTTTGAAGGTTGTGGGAGTTTTAGGCTGTCTGTACTAAGCCAAACTTTATCTCCTAGTTTGTACTGTGGAGCATCTATTCTATGTTTGTCTGCTTGCTTTTTCATGTGTTTTTGTGCTTTTTCAAGATTTTCTTTTGTTTTCTTTAGGGTTTGTTCGATTTTATCAGCGAATAGGGAAGCGGCGGGTGCTTTTGTCATGTGATTTTCTATTTCTATTTTTGGTTCATATGTGCGGGTAACACTGAATGGAGTTTTCTGTGTCGAAGATTGCCTTTTCGAATTATATGAGAATTGTGCGATTGGTAACCATTCTGACCATTTGTGTTGTTTTTCTGTAGCAAATAGTCAGAGATATTGTTGCAAATCTCTATTCATATGTTCTGTTTGTCCGTCTGTTTGTGGGTGACACGCAGTAGAGAGTTTAGGCATGATGCCGAGACGTTTACATAAGTCCTTCATCACCTATGATGCGAACTATGGTCCTTGGTCCAAGACTATTGTTTTTGGAAGTCCATGATGCTTCCATATGTGAGTGAGGTACAGTCTAGCTGTTTGTAGGGCATTAACAGATTTAGTACAAGGGATAAATTCAACTTCTTTGGAGAATTGGTCAATGACTACTAGAATTGAATCGAATCTGTTTGATTCCGGGAAATCTATCATGAAATCTGCACTGACATGTTCCTATGGGAGATCTGGAATTTCTAATGGTAATAGTTTTCCCGCGGGTGCAGAGTTGATGCCTTTAAAGCATGCGCATCTATCGCAGCGTGAGACGTAATCTTTAACAAGCGTGGGCATTCCCGGCCAAGTATAGCTGTGCTATAGCAGTTCTAGGGTTCGATCTATTCTTGGATGACCTGCAACAGGAGTATTGTGATGTAGACGTATGATTTCCATGCGGAGATCCTGATCATTTAGCATGAAAATCCAGTTTTTCTTGTCATAGAGAAGTCCGTCTTTTTCTGTGCAGATGCCATGCTGCTTACAAAGTTTGATGGCTTCTGATTCGAGAACTTTCCATGTTGCTTTCTTTATCTTTTCCAAAATGTCATCACTGTCTGTGGCTATGTGCACTGACGTGGCAGCTATTTGTTCTGGAGGGATGACTAAGACTTGCTTATTGTCATCTTCTATTCCTATTGCGTGATCTTCTCTTTGAGAGAGAGCATTGGCTTTTCCCATTTGTGTTCCAGCTTTATGGATCCATTTGAAATTGAAGCGAGACAGGTACTGAGACCATCTGGCTTGTTGTCTGTTTAGATCTTGCCATTGCATAAACCATTGAAGGTTTGCATGATCGTTCCAAATTTCAAATTCCTGCTTTGCACCTTCTAGGTAATGTCTCCATTGTTCTAGACTTCGGATAACACTTAGCATCTTCTTGTCTGCAATTGGGTAATTACGTTCTTCTGGTGACATGAAGTGGGATGAGAATGTGACTGGGTGCCATTTGCCATCTTGTTCTATAGATAGAATGGCTCCTGTTGCAAAATTAGATGCGTCGGTTTCTAGGCAGAACTTTTTGTCATTGTCTGGGAAAGCGAGGATAGGAGTGGTGGTAAATTTCCTTTTCAGCGTGTCAAACGCTTCTTGTTATGGCTCTTTCCATGAGAAAGGGGTGTCTTTCTTGGTAAGGTCATTTAAGGGTTGTACGACTTGCATATAATCTTGAATAAAGTAGCAGTAGAAGTTGGCCAGTCCTAAGAAACTTCTAACTCCTTGGACTGTGGTCGGAGTTGGCCATTCGGTGATTGCCTTAACTTTATCATCGTCCATTTTGATTCCTTCAGGAGTTATTGTCATACCAAGGAATTCAACTTCTTTGGTGTGAAAATGGCATTTTTCTGATTTGATGAATAAGTCGTTTTCTTCTAGGCATGCGAGTACTTTGAGGATTATTTTCTCGTGTTCTTTTACGTCATCTGTCTTGGTGAAGATCATGATGTCGTCAATATAGACAACTATGGTGTCTTCCATATCTGCAAATATCTCATTCATCATGGTTTGGAAAGTTGCGGGGGAGTTACAGAGACCAAAGTACATGACTAATGGTTTGAAAGATCCTCTGTGGCAGATGAAAGCGGCTTTCTGTTCGTCACCTTCTTTGATGCGGATATTGTTGTAACCCCATCTGAGATCCATCTTGGTGAATAGTTTAGCTCCTTTTAGCTTATCAACCAATTGGGATATCAGGGGTAGTGGATAGTTGTTTTTCACCGTGTGTTCGTTGAGATATCTATAGTCCTGTACCATGCGCTTCTTTCCGTCTTTCTTTGGTACGAAGAATACGGGGGAAGTCTGTGGAGATATAGATCGGCGGATGTATCCCTTTTGGAGTTGATCATCAATGAAGGCACAGACCTCCTCTTGTTCTTGCGGTGATAAGGGTATTAGTCGGTCTTTCTTCAGTACAAATGTTTCTTTGAGATCTATGGCGTGATCTCATGGTTTACATGTGGGCATTCATTCGGATTCTTTCTTCTTGAACAGGTAAATGAATTTGTGATAGGTACGGGGAACAAGTTCTTCCGGGGTTTTCTCAGGTGGTTTATCTTTTTCTGAGGTTTCCCATTTGAGAGCATATACATGATCAAATGCGACGCGTTCTTGTTCTTCTATATGCTGTGAGAAAGAAGGTTTTGGTCTAAGGTTTTGCCAGGTGCTTGGGCAACGTGTCATGAAAACTTTGCCTTGTGATCAATCTATTTCTGGGTTATGGTTCTTTAGCCATATATATCCTAGAATAACCTGATTCTTTCCAAGATTGGTTATTTCGGCTGTTGTCTTCTCACAATGTCCTTGGTAGTCAATGATTATCTCTGCATAGTGTGCGATGTCTCCAGTGGAATTCCTAGATCCATTGACATTGTATACTGGTAGTCAGTGACAAAGTGGTAAGAGCAGTAGTTTGTGCCTTTTGGCCCAAGATTTGTCTATGAAGATCGTGTTAGCACCTGAGTCCAGCAGGGCTTCTGCGGGTATGAACTATTTGCTATTAATAGGTGCTATACTAATGGACAATGTGATGTCTTTAGAATTGTTTCCATGGATACGGATTTGGTCTGGGATTTCGTTGTCTATTGTTTTAACAGAATTAAGCACCGGTTTCAAGTCCCGGCCGAGCTCACTTGAATGAGACCCCGTTAGACTATTGTTATCTTGTTTCTTATTGGGTTTAGCGATCTGGACACCCAGTTCGTCTAGACCGCTTTGGCTTTTCCCTTCTCTTCTGGTTCTGTTTCCAAGAAGGAGGCTTTCATCTCATCAAATTCTACTTGAGGTTCTTTAGAGTCTGAGTTCATGGTTCGGGCTTGGCGTGTGCTCTTTTCCTTGTAGTTCCTACAATTATTCTTGTGTTCACCTCGTGACCAACCACAAATTCGGCAGTGTATGGAGGGTTATTTGCAATCTCGTGTGAGATGTGGACTGAGACAATTGTAGCATTTGCCTCTTAAGGAAGGTCTGTTTGCAGCGCCAATGTCCATAGGTGCACCTTGACCTGGTTGTATTCCATATTCGGTGAATCTTGGCTGAGGTAGTGGGCGTGGATTATTCTGGTATGAGGTACTCCCAGAATACGGTTGGAATGGGTTTCCCATGGATCGTTCTAATTTCATTCACTCATATGTTCTTCCAATGGTTATATAATCGTCCAGGAGTTCTTGTACTGTCTTGGACTCGGTCATGTTCAGGGCTTGTTGTTGATAAATCTGGAAATCAACTGCCTTTCTTAGAATTGTTAGACCATGTTCTTCAGAGATTCCTGACTCTTGGAAGAGGATGCTGAAGAGCTGTGAGAACGAGTGTATGTCCATAGAGCCTTGTTTGAGTGATTCTAGCTTCTTCAAACTTTTGTGGGCAAGGACGTCTATCTGGAAGAAGCCTTTGACCTTTGCTTCTAATTTGTCTAAGGTTAGCCATGCGCCATCTTCTGGGATGATCGAGGGTGTTCCCGTTGGGATATTAGCCTTCTTTTCACATGCTTCTAATGTTAGGAGTGCAAATCTGGAAGCCTTTCCATTCATCTGTGAGAGGATAGCCACAGTGCGGAGTTGATTTGTTTCTCAAGTTTGTTGATTAGCCCATAGCTTGATTCTAAGCCACCATAAGCGAAAGGAGGGGCAATTTCCATCCTAGTAGCCTGGATCGGCTATTTTCTTGGTGACATCTTTCTTTCTTTCTGCATTAGCCATTGTTTGTTCTAGGGTTAGCGCATTGAGTGCATCAATGAGGTCGTTAATGTCGGTTCCGTGGGACATGTTTATTTATGTTTTCGTGTGCTAATTTTCTGATTGGGAGTCTGGTAATTCGGCGAGGGGGTTCCTTCTTTGGTAAGGAGGTGGTGCAGCGCGATCGGCAAGTGAGATGCCATAAACGGAAAATTGGATTTACGTGGAGTAGATTGCGTGGGGCAGGGAAGAATGAGTGCTCTGATGCTTCTGATTCTTCTCTTTGAGAGTGAGGAGGAGAGATTTCTCTTTGATTATGTGGGGTAGGAGGTCTGACTCTGATTGGAACTGGTTCTTCCTCTTCTTCTTCTTCTGACTCTTGTTCTACTTCTTGCTCAGGAACTATAGGATGGATTTGGAAAAGAGTATATGTGATTTCAATGGAGCCGTTTAGGTCTCCTGAGACTACTTGTTGGCCTAAGACTAGGTAAACCCCTATGAGGAGGTATGAGAGGCACCAGTAGCCTAATCCTAGTTGGAGTGCGAGGGAAGCGAGAGCAAGGAGTACTACTCTTATAGGTATGGTCCTTTCTATGTACCCTTCTCTTCTTTCTTTCCTTTCTAACCTCACTCCATTCTGGTGGAATATAAGATCCCTGTCTGTGATCTGGAAGGATAGATCCTTCGCCAATAATCTCTTCTGTTGTTGCTTGTAGAAAACGTCAAGATAGAGCCCAACACTGGTCTGGTGGAGTGCTGGGTGAGACGTTTTGGAAATAGTGGATGAGGAAATGGATCCTACTCTGGATTGAGAACTGGGGGACCGGTTGGAAGTTCGCCGGTTGGAAACGAGGGCCTAGGGGTGCCCAATCTACTGGTTCGGCGAGTTCAGGGGGAGCTGGTTGAAATGGGTTATAGGGGTCATATATCTCCCTATACTCTTCGATGTGATACTCGACTTCTGGGTCAAGAGGGTTCTGGCGAGGTTGGTTAGACCTAGGATTTCTAGCGAGTAATGGGGTTCTTATGTGAATGTGGAGGTAGTCCAGTAGGTTGGCAGGGTCAAACCTGGTGTATGGTTCTACGCTCCCTCGGGTGGGACTAGGGGAGCGGGATAGAGAGGTGTCTGGATGTGGGACGATCGGATGATCATTGGGGTCAATATCGGGGAGTCTTGGTAGTACATGACCATCTGATCCAATTGGGATCTGGATTATGTTGGTGGGGAAGATCTCGTGGTGAGAATCTAGTTCGGAGATGTCGAATTGAGACACTAGATGGTGAGCCTTTGTCAACTATCGCCCTTAACCTTTATTTTAAGGAAGATTCTTACTTGTTACTGTCAAGATGTCGGTTTACTAGGTTCTAGATCAAGTTGTTCGGCTTGCAGATAGCTAGTCTGCAAGGGGAAGGTTAGTATAGTCTTGTTCTAATGAAACACTCAACAACTCACCTGTAGTGTTGGAGTGCTAGATTGGAACAATAAAGGTAGTCAAGCTGAAGGAGAGCTGATGAGGAGAACTCCAGAAGAACAAGATTGAGGGGAACGCCCTTCAGACTCCTGGTTTATATACTATTGGTATGTTTGTACCTATTTGGTATGAACCTTAACTACTAGCCAATAGCAAAAGTAGATCGTATAGCAATGCGCAGCAGTGTATAGCCTTGCGCAGTAAGCTGAGTAAGAATAATGGAAATAATGAGTAATGATGTGCTGTGGCGCAGTAATCTTAGTAAGGAAGATAATCAAGAATGAGTAATCAAGAGTAAGCATATATGAGTAAGCGGGAAAGTAGTCCATGTCACGTGACAAGTGTCAGGTGATCAGATCACGTGATGGAGTCACGTGACTAATGTACAGGATATTCGACTAAGTCCCAAAAGTGAAGCTAAGCGTAGACAAGTAAGTAAAAGTGTAGGATAAGAAAGGTAAGAAATGTACCGTTTGTAACACACGACATATCCTTCCCAGCTAACAATCACCCTGGTCCTACATTCTCTGCCATCCACGACAAGTTTGCGCATCTTGCAGACTACCAATTCCCCATTGCTGAACGAATGCAGATACTTCTGCTCTTATTCAAGGTATACAAAATACTGTACATGACCTCCTTCACTCAATTTATAAATGCAAAATCGGGTGAATGTATGAAGCTCGTGAAATGTATTCGACAAGTCATGACCACAGCCACCGATAGGACTGATACTGTCACGGTGGTATCATACGAAGAACCAGGAGAACTTAGCATCAGCATAGTGGAAATCGAGGAGAATGTCACACTCTCATGGCAGCACCATGTCACTACTCGTAAGGCCGGAATAGCACAAGAGAATGGACAGTTAGCATCCAACAATCGAACCTCGGCTGTCAAGAACAAGGGAAAGGACCCCATCTTCTCGCAGCAACAGCAGCAACAGCGTCAACAACCACCAGCGCCGCAAGACAATAATGGCGCTAAGGAGAAGAAGAGAGGAGGCCGATCGGCGGAGGGAAAGGCCAAACAAAATAAGAGAAATAAGCAATGTAAGGAGGTTTACGTGCATATTGCACAGGAAGAGTCTTTTGTGTTCACCTTCTGGACACCGCCTGTTACCATTGCCCCCGCCTCAATGTCCTTTTCTATTTCCGTCGAAGACCCTCAGCAACTCGCACACACCCCAGGTGTACAGCAGTATGGCCCACCTGCCTTCAAACAAACTCAGAAGGCTATCAACCTCGCTTGATGAATTGGATGTATCCCCACTCCTCAGACTCTTTGCTGCCTCGACAAGGTGGCAAATCAGGTCGAGTAGTTTGATCCAATACCTGAGATCTATGAGCATCCAGCCAAGTGCCCACACCTCATGGAGCGCATTGATTGCTCAACGCCGGTCGCAAGTATTAAGGAGTTGCTAGGCGAAGAAGAAGAAATTGTTGCATCACCGCCGCCATCCCCTGTTCTCTCATCTTCCACATTATCCGCTGTCTCAGCCCCCATAGTTAACTTGCCACATCACCGCCGTAACAACACCTTCGGTGTTGAAATCAAATATATTCCTTCCTCCACAGAAGAAGACTCAGTCTCTCTGGGAGAACACGGCATAGACGAGTACATTTCTCATTTCTATGATCCTACGATAAGCGATGATGAAGAGCTGAATAAGCTCAAAAATTGTTTCTTTAACTTCAATCATAACGATGTCGATATGGATAATGAAACACTCAACAACTCACCTAGAGTGCTGAAGTGCTTAGATTGGAACAATAGAGGTAGTCAGGCAAGTGGAGAGCTGATGAGGAGAACTCCAGGAGAACAAGACTGAGGGGGATACCCTTCAGACTCCTGGTTTATAGGATAATCGAGAATAAGTAATCAAGAGTAAGCATATATGAGTAAGTGGAAGAGTAGTCCATGTCACGTGACATGTGTCAGGTGATTGGGTTATGTGATTAAGTCACGTGACTATTGTACAAGATATTTGACTAAGTCCAAAAGTAAAGCTAAGTTGAGTGAAAGTGTAGACAAGTAAGTAAAAGTGTAGGATAAGAAAGGTGAGAAATGTACCATTTGTAATACTACCCCCTCTCTATGGATTGCATTCCAGGCAATCACAACCTTTCTTCTTTAGGCCTCGAAGTTATAGACTGCTATGAAGCTGTTGGCGGTAGTGAGATTGGTTCCACTATGCACAATAGTGTTGTTGTTACCGTTTTCGTTATCTGCAGCTTCTTCTTCTTCCCAAGTTGGAAAGCCGGCCCAAGCATTGATGTTCTCGGCTTCGGCCTCATTTTTCTGGCGGACTAGTAAGGTCCTTTCCATGAGAGCGTTATGCTGCTCTCTTTCCCTGGCTCTGAAGTTGCGAGAGTAGACCTCATAACTGTAACCTTCTTGCTCGATCCAGTACTTATTGGGCATCATAATACTAAATCCTTTGAAGGAATTGCAACCGTTAGTGGTATCGCACATTATTTCTAGGGTTATACCTTTGCCGTCCCGGATTGTGCCATGCACGTAAGACCATACCATAAGCCCGAAGAATAAGAGGATGATACTCCCTAGGGTAAAGATGCCTATAACGAATAATGTGCTGTTCTCAAGAAGTACAGCACAGAGTACGAATATCGACACCATATATGTGATCAGGAGACCGAAGTCGATCTATAACCACAGGATGGGCGTCAGGTGCACGGAGCAAGCTGGTGTGTCGATGTGGGCAGTGTTGGCATTATGGACGAGGTAGTCGTCAATGATGGCGTTGGCGTGGAATTGAGTAAATGAGTTGGGGAAGGCAGACATGGGGTGCAAGAGGCAGAAAGTGGTGGGGGTGGGTGGTAGAGGTGCTTGACTAGTAGCTAGGAAGGAGGCGGATTGCAGGCTGTTTTGGTTGAAATGGGATCTTTTTATACTGCCTTGTGATGGTTATATAAGCTATCTTCCCTAGCGATTGCTGTGAAATTTTCATAAGGTTTGAACAGCTTTTCAAAATCAACCTGAGTCATGTGGAGGAGGCAGGGAGTGTTAAGCACAAAGTGCCTCTAGAGCGAAATAACCACTTAGGAAGTGGTGCTGAGCTTCACAAAAGTGTAGACTAGAGTCCACTGTGAGTAACCAAGGGTTCTCAGAAAGCGGACTCTGGGTATTTGAGTACTCTAAACTAGCACAGCTTCAAGCTATCAATATGTGAAACATGTATCAGCTATCAATAGATAAAACAAGAGACAGCTATCAGAATGTGAAACAAGGGATAGCTGTCATAGTGAAACAAGTGTTAGCTGCCAAACTTCGAAACAAGTGTCAAGGCAATGCCTTGCTTGTGTAGGACGAAGGAATGAAGCTAAGTTAGTAGTGTAAGTGGAGGATATAGGCAAAGTAAAGGTGTAGAGTCAATCTAGCCTGGTTAGAAGTCTTGGTAATGGCTAGATCGCTCTGTAGGTATGAAATCAAAGTAAGTGTAGCAAATAGGTAGAGATGCAACATCACCAAAATAACACTCCCCCCTGATTGTGCATCTCTCCACTCCTAGCTCCCCCCAAGTGCAGCAAGTCCTAGTAGACCGCTAAGGCGCTCAACCTTCACCCTAGGCAATGCCTTGGTAAGTAGGTCAGCAGGCATGTCCGCAGTTGGCACAAACTCAGGAGATATAATCTCCCTGTGTACAACATCTCGCAACCAGAACCAGCGTCGGTCCAAATGCTTCATGCGCCCATGATGCTCTGGATTCCGCGCGACCTGGATTGCAGACTGGTTGTCTATCCGAAGGACAGATGGCAAGGTTGCTGAGAACCCCAGCTCATGCAACAACTTGCGCAACCAGACAATCTCCTTACCAGCTTCAACTGCAGCAATGTACTCAGCTTCTGTGGTAGACAGGGCAATGACCGGCTGCAGCTTGGACATCCAGGAGACAGCCCCAGTGCCCATTTTGATGATAAAAGCGCCAGTAGATCGACCAGTGTCAATGCAACCACCTAGATCTGCGTCCGAGTAGGAGGTGAAGAGCTCAGTATTGTCAGGCAAAGGGGAATAGGTGAGGGCGAAGTCTTTAGTGCCTTGGATGTAGCGAAAGAGGTGCTTAACTGCATTCCAGTGGGCTACACCAGGATTCCCACTAAAGCGAGCAAGGACACTGACAGAGTAGGCAATGTCTGGCCTAGTGCAAGTAGCAAGATACTGTAGTGAGCCAATAGCACCTAGGTAGTCGACTGAGCGCATGAAATCAAGGTCTTTGGGCATCTGGGGGCACTGGGAGCGAGAGAGATGAGCTCCTGGATCCATGGGGGTAGTCACAGGCTTGCAGCTGGCCATACCAAAGTGCTCAAGCATGTCTAGGCAGTACTGGCGCTGGGACAATGATAGGGAGCGCTTGGACCGGTCCCTGTCTATCTTGATACCAAGAAGCTGAGTAGTAGCACCTAGATCGCGCAGTTTGAAGTGGCCCTTGAGCGATTCAATGGCCTGCTCAATAGCCTCTAGAGACTTTGAAGCAAAGGTCATATCATCCACAAAGACAGGTAGAATGATGCGGACATCACCTCGAGAGTAGACATAGATAGATGCATCTGCATAGGACTGAGTCCAGCCTAGTGACTCGAGTACAGATCGCAATTTGCAATTCCAGCGATTACCCCCTTGCTTAGTGCCATACAAGGCCTTGTCAAGCAAGCACACAAGCTTCTTGGGGTCGCCTTCTGCAAATCCCTCTGGCTGCTCCATGTAGACCTCACAGTCCATGTCACCATTCAAGTAGGCATTAGAAATATCTACTGAGCGGAGATGCATATCATGAAGAGCAGCCAGGGTGAGCACTATCCTAACAGTGGGCAAGCGCACTGTAGGAGCAAATATCTCGAGGTAGTCAAAGCCAGGGCGTTGGTTATACCCCTTGGCTACGAGCCTAGCCTTATAGCGGTCTATAGAACCATCAGCATTGCGCTTGATTTTAAACACCCACTTTGAGCCTATGACCTTGCGATCAGCAGGTCTGTCCACTATAGACCAAGTGCCATTGCTCTTGTGGGCAGCTAGCTCGTCTAGAGCTGCTTGATGCCATTGCTCTGCATCAGAACGACGCATTGCCTGCAAATAAGTGTTAGGCTCAACTGAAGTGCTCGAAGAAACCTTATAGGCATCCTCTTCATCCTCAGAGTCCGAGACAATGTCTCCTTCTACCTGCGCAGGACTAAGCTTCCACCACTCGCGAGGAGGGTTTCTGCGCCTGGCAGGTAGTCTGGCACCAATACCAATTGGACTCTCAGGTGGAGCAGGAGCTACAGGTGCAGGTAAAGCATCAGGAGCAGCTAACAACTGATTAGCAGGTGGAGCAGGCTCAGGATCATGACCCAGATCATCAGGAGCGACCACTGCTGGAGCAGGCTCGACTGGGATCACAGCAGGCACAACTGGCGCTGCTGGTGGATCAATCTCCCCCCCAGGATACTGAGCCTGCTCAAACTCCGGCTCATCCTCATCAGAGGGCACAGGAGGGTGATAACCAGCATTAGCAGGCGGCTCAGGAGGAGGATTAGGCGCACCAGAGTCATGGGAGGGTCTCTTGGAGGCTAGGAAATGGCGTTCGTCAAAATCAGCGCGCTCGGAGATAATGCAGCGCTTGGTGGCGAGGTTATAGAACTTCCATCCCTTGTAGCCCTGTGGGTAGCCAATAAATACACACTTCTCATAATGAGAACCAAGTGCAGGACGCTTATCCTTCTGCACATGCACATAGGCAGTACAGCCCCAGACCCTAAGGTGCGATACATCAGGCTTGTGGCCATGCCACAGCTCGTATGGCGTCTTCTCTACTGCATCAGAGGGGCATCTGTTCCAGACATGGACCAGAGCAGCTAAGGCCTCGCCCCAGAAGGAGTGGGATAGTCCAGACTCGTCGAGCATAGCTGTAATGCGCTCAGAGAGCACTCGGTTGGCGTGCTCGGCAACTCCATTTTGCTGGGGGCGATTCCTGACTGTGTGCTGGCGCTCTATACCACAATCAGTAGTATAGTCAAGCATAGCTCGACTCATATACTCCCCACCCTTGTCGTCCCTCAAGGTCTTGATTTTGCGCTCGGACTGGTTCTCAGCATAAGCCTTGAACTGCTTGAATGCCTCAAAGACATCAGACTTGGCCTTGATAGGGATCACAAAGCGAAAACGAGAGTAGTCGTCGATGAAGGTGACCCAGTAGCGATAGCCAGAGAAGGTCCTGTAGGGTACCTGGTGTACATCAGAGTGTACAAGCTCGAGGGGTCCAGAAGCGCGCCATTCTGAGCTAGGGAAGGGATTGGCATGCATCTTACCCGCCAGGCATGGCTCACAAATGGGGTCAGGCAGGGACTTGGACTCGAGCTTGAGACCAGTGACTAGGTCGCGTTCAACAAGGGATTTAACACCAGCAAGGTGGTGGTGGGCGAGTCTGCGATGCCAGAGAGCAAGGTCGAGCGGTAGAGTCGTCGCTGGGTGTGCAAATTCACTAATAGGCTCAGTAGTGCCATCTAGGAATGCAGCATTGTTGTCATTGATGCTCGCAACAAAGAGTGGTGGTCCAGGAGGGCGAGAGAAGGTCATATGAGTAGCATTGATATGGACGACGAAGTTAGAATGGCGAGTAAGGTAGAGCACAGAGAGGAGGTTGTTGCGAAGGTCTGGGACATGTAGGACACGAGTAAACTCGACCGCTCTAGCCCTCTTTCCCTCAATCACAGGATGGAATACCACAGACCCTACACCAGCTGAATAGATGACAGTAGAGTCAGCTAGCTTGATTGGCACGCGTTTGGGGGTATAGTTGCGAAGCCAGTGGCGATGGGGGGTCATATGAGAAGTGGCGCCTGAGTCTGCATTCCAATCGACATCAGCATCGACTGGAGATAAGGAGAGGGGATGGGAGAGGGTATTGGAATGAAGACTTGCATTTCCGGCATGCTCAACGATGTCCTGGGTAGCAGGGCTTGCTGCCTGCACCTGGTTCGCCTTCTTGCTCTTGTTAGAACGCTTGGAC
>JBBPTH010000200.1:0-18346 GCA_038094055.1 Chalciporus sphaerocephalus | reverse complement strand
TTATGGGCTAACCAACAAACTTGGGAAACCAATCAACTCCGCACTATGGCAATTCTCTCATGGATGAACAGAAAAGCTTCCAGATTCATACTCCTAACATTAGAAGCATGTGAAAGGAATGCTGACCTCCCCGCGGGAATACCTCCGGTCATCCCAGGAGATGGCGCATGGCTAACTTTGGAACAATTAGAAGCAAAAGTCAAAAATTTCTTCCAGATAGACGTTCTTGCACACGAGAGCTTGAAGAAACTAGAATCGCTCAAACAAGGGTCTATGGACATACACTTGTTTTCACAGCTCTTCAGCATACTCTTCCAAGAGTCACGAATCTCTGAAGAACACGGTCTAAACATTCTAAGAAAGACAGTTAATTTCCATATTTATCAACAACAAGCCCTAAATATGACCGAGCCCAAGACCGTACAAGAACTCCTTGACGATTATGTAACCGTCGGAAGAACGTACGAATGAATGAAACTAGAAAGGTCTATAGGAAACCCGTTCCATTCATATTCTGGAAATACATCATACCAGAATAGCTCGCGCCCACCACCTCAGCCAAAGTTTACTGAATATGGATTACAACCAGGCCGAGGCACACCTATGGATATTGGTGCTACAAACAGACCCTCCCTAAGAGGAAAATGCTATAATTGTCTCGGACCACACCTTGCATGAGATTACAAACAACCCTCCACATGTTGCCGAAACTGTGGTTGGTCACGAGGTGAACACAAGAACAATTGTAGGAACTACAAGGGAAAGAGCACATGCCAAACTCGAACCTTAAACTTAGACCCTGAAGAATCTCACGACTCTCAAATGGAATTCGATGAGATGAAAGCTTCCTTCCTGGAAGAAGAGTCAGAAGGAAAGGGAAAAGCCAAAGCAGTCTAGATGAACTGGGTATCCAGATTGCCAAACCCAATAAGAAACAAGTTAACAATAGTCTAACGGTGTCTCATTCAAATGAGCATGGCCGGGACTTGAAACCAGTGCTTAATTCTGTTAAAACAATAGATAACAAAATCCCAGATCAAATCCGTATCCGTGGAAACAACTCCAGAGATATCACCTTGTCCGTTAGCATAGCACCTATTAATAGCAAACATTTCACATCCGCAGAAGCCCTGCTGGACTCAGGTGCTAACACAATCTTCATAGACAAATCTTGGGCCGAAAGGCACAAGCTACCACTGTTACCCCTTCGTCACCACCTACCAGTGTATAATGTCGACGGATCTAGGAATTCCGCTGGAGACATCACACATTACACAGAGATAATCATCGATTACCAAGGACATCATGAGAAGACTAAAGCCGAAATAACCAACTTCGGAAAGAATTAGGTTATTCTAGGATACACATGGCTAAAGAATCATAATCCAGAAATAGATTGGTCACAAGGCAAAGTTCTCATGACACGCTGCCCAAGCACTTGTCAAAACCTTAGACCAAAACCTTCCTTCTCATGGTACATAGAAGAACAAGAATGCATTGCATTTGATCATGTATATGCTCTCAAATGGGAAACTTCAGAAAAGGACAAATCACCTGAGAAAACCCCGGAAGAACTTGTTCCCCGTGCCTATCACAAGTTCATCCATCTGTTCAAGGAGAAAGAATCCGAGCATATGCCCACACGTAAACCGTGGGATCATGCCATAGATCTCAAGGAAACATTTGTACCAAAGAAAGGCCGACTGATTCCCTTATCACCGCAAGAACAAGAAGAAGTCACAGCCTTTATCGATGACCAACTCCAAAAGGGATACATTCGCCGCTCCACATCCCCACAGACTTCCCCCGTATTCTTCATACCAAAGAAAGATGGAAAGAAGCACATGGTACAAGATTACAGATACCTTAATGAACACACGGTGAAGAACAATTACCCGTTACCCCTGATATCCCAATTGGTCGATAAGCTAAAAGGAGCTAAACTTTTCACCAAAATGGATCTCAGATGGGGATACAACAATATCTGCATCAAAGAAGGCGATGAATGGAAGGCCGCCTTTGTTTGCCACCGAGGTTCTTTCGAACCATTGGTTATGTACTTCGGACTCTGTAATTCCCCTGCAACGTTCCAGACAATGATGAACGAGATATTTGCAGATATGGAAGATACCGTAGTTGTCTATATCGATGACATCATGATCTTTACCAAGACAGATGATGTAAAAGAACATGAGAAAGTAGTTCTCAAAGTGCTTGCATGACTAGAAGAGAACGACTTATTTATCAAACCGGAGAAATGTCATTTCCATACAAAAGAAGTTGAATTTCTCGGTATGACAATAACTCCCAAAGGAATCAAAATGGATGACAATAAAGTTAAGGCAATTACCGAATGGCCAACTCCGACCACTGTCCGAGGAGTTAGAAGCTTCTTAGGACTAGCCAACTTCTATCGCCACTTCATTCAAGATTATGTGCAAGTCGCACGACCCTTGAACGACCTTACCAAGAAAGACACCCCTTTCTCATGGAAAGAGTCACAACAAGAAGCGTTTGACATGCTAAAAAGGAAATTCACCACAGCCCCTATCCTCGCTTTCCCAGACAATGACAAGAAGTTCTGCCTAGAAACTGATGCATCTAATTTTGCAACTGGAGCTATTCTATCTATAGAACAAGATGGTAAATGGCACCCAGTCGCATTCTCTTCCCACTCTATGTCACCAGAAGAACGCAATTATCCAATCGCAGACAAGAAAATGCTAAGCGTTATCCGAAGTCTAGAACAATGGAGACACTATCTAGAAGGTGCAAAACAGGAATTTGAAATTTGGAATGACCATGCAAACCTTCAATGGTTTATGCAATGGCAAGATCTAAACAGACGACAAGCCAGATAGTCTCAGTACCTCTCTCATTTCAATTTCAAATGGATCCATAAGGCCAGAACACAAATGGAAAAAGCCGATGCTCTCTCTCGAAGAGAAGATCACGCAAAAGGAATAGAAGATGACAACAAGCAAGTATTAGTCATCCCTCCAGAACAAATAGCTGTCACATCAGTGCATATAGCCACAGATAGTGACGACATTCTAGAAAAGATAAAGAAAGCAACATGGAAAATTCTAGAATCAGAAGCCATCAAACTTTGTAAGGAACATGGCATCTGTACGGAGAAAGACGAACTTCTCTATGACAAGAAAAACCGGATCTTTGTGCCGAATGATCAGGATCTCCGCATGGAAATCATACGCTTATATCATGACACTCCTATTGCTAGACATCCAGGAATAGATCGAACCCTAGAACTGCTACAGCGTAGCTATACTTGGCCTGGAATGCCCACGCTTGTCAAAGACTATGTCTCATGCTGCAATAGATGCGTACGTTTCAAAGGCATCAACACTGCGCCTGCTGGAAAACTGCTACCATTGGAAATTCCGGATCTCCCATGGGAACATGTTAGTGCAGACTTCATGACAGATTTCCCAGAATCAAATAGATTCAATTCAATTCTAGTAGTCATTGATCGATTCTCCAAAGAAGTCGAATTCATCCCCTGTACTAAATCTGTCAATGCCTTACAAACAGCTAGACTGTATCTCACACACGTATGAAAGCATCATGGACTTCCCAAAACAATAGTTTCGGACCGAGGACCATAGTTTGCATCACAAGTGATGAAAGACTTATGTAAACGTCTCGGCATCACACCTAAACTCTCTACCGCGCGTCACCTGCAAACAGATGGACAAATGGAATGCATGAATAGAGACCTACAACAATATCTCCGACTCTTCACCGCAGAAAAGCAACACAAATGGTCAGAATGGCTGCCAATTGCGCAATTCTCATATAACTCGAAAAGGCAAACCTCTACATAGAAAACTCCATTTTCCGTCACACGTACATACAAACCAAAAATAGGAATAGAAAATCACACGGCAAAAGCACCCACCGCCACTCAATTCGCTGACGAAATCGAACAAACTCTAAAAGAAATAAAAGAAAACCTAGAAAAAGCACAAAAACACATGAAAAAGCAAGCAGATAAACATAGAATAGACCCTCCACAGTACAAACTAGAAGACAAAGTTTGGCTTAGCACAAACGGCCTGAAACTCCCACGACCTTCAAAGAAGCTCGCGGAGAAATGGCTAGGCCCTTATGAAATTATTAGCTTCAAAGGAAGCAATGCTATTGAACTCCGACTCCCACGCACCATGAGAATACACAACATGTTCAACATAGCCAAAATTAAGCCGTATAAGGAATGCCTCCCAGGCCAACACGCAGACAAACCCGGGCCGGTGACCGTAACAGAGGACAGAGAGGACAAATATGAAGTTGACTACATAGTTGACTGCAGACTCAAAGGAAAGCGCCTAGAATTCCTAGTACACTGGAAAGGATATGACGACACGGATAGAACGTGGGAACCCCGATCAAATCTTACTAATGCGCCGGATGCAATAAAAGAATTCTATAAAAAGAATCCATCGGTACCCCGTCTTCTCTGCATGACTCAGGCTGACTTTGAAAAGCTATTCAAACCTTACGAAAATTTCACAGCAACTGCTGTGGAAGACAGCTTATATAATCATCATGAAGCAATATAAAAGGATCCTGCTTCAGCCTGACCAAACACCAATTCGCTTCCTTCCTATCAACCAGTCGAGCATAGCTCCTAGCACCTCCTACAACCTAGTCAACCACCTCTCACATCCCCACCACCACCCTAAATATCCTCCTTCACCAACTTCTACACCCAATTCCATGCCAACGCTATCATCGACAAATACCTCACTCATAATCCCAATGCCACCCACATCGACACTCCCGCCTGCTCCTCCACCCTCGCTCCAGTCCCGTGGTCATGGATAGACTTTGGTCTACTGATCACATATATGGTATTGATATTCACGCTTTGTGTCATTCTCCTAGAGAACAGCACATTATTCGTCATAGGAATACTTACCCTAGGGACTATAATCTGCTTCTTCTTTGGGCTTATGACTTGGCTATACGTGCTTGGCTCAGTGCGGGACGGCAAGAGGATAACATTAGAAATAATGCGCAACAACACTAATGGTCGCAACTCCTTCAAGGGCTTTAGCATCACAATGCCGGACAAGTACTTCATTGAACAAGAAGGTTACAGTTATGAAGTTTACTCCTGCGATTTCAGAGCCAGAGAAAAGGAACAGCACGATGCCCTCATGGAACAAACTAAACCAGTTCGCCAGCAGATTGAGGCAGATGCTGAAAACATTAACGCCTGGGCTGGCTTCCCTTCTTGGGAAGAAGATGAACACACCGCGGATAATAAGGACGGTAATGATTCTGATACTCTCCACAGTGACAACAATCTCACTACCGCCAACAGCTTCATAGCTGTATATAACCTGCAGGTCTGATGAAGAAAGGTCGTGATTGCCTGGAATGCAATCCATAGAGAGGGGATAGTGTTACAAATGGTACATCTCTTACCTTTCTTATCCTACACTTTCACTTATCTGTCTACGCTTCACCTTTACTTTTGGACTTAGTCAAATATCTTGTACAATAGTCATGTGACTCAATCACGAGACCTGATCACATGACACTTGTCATGTGACACAGACTACTCTTTCCGCTTACTCATATATGCTTACTCTTGCTTACTCATTCTTGATTACCTTTCTTACTAAGATTGCTGCGCCACAGTCAATCATGACTCATCTTTTCTATTGTTCTTACTCAGCTTACTGCACAAGGCTATGCACTGCTGCGCATTGCTGTACGATACACTTTTGCTATTGGCTAGTAGTTAAGGTTCATACCAAATAGGTACAAACACTCCAATAGTATATAAACCAGGAGTCTGAAGGGCGTCCCCCTCAGTCTTGTTCTCCTGGAGTTCTCCTCAATAGCTCTCCTCTAGTAAGACTACCTTATTGTTCTAGTACAAGCACTTCATCACTACAGGTAAGTTGTTGAGTGTTTCACATATGACTGTAAATGGAGTTTTTTTCATTGTAGCATTGATTTTATTATTTATAGAAAACTGGATGATGGCTAGCCAATTGGCCCATTTATCTTGTTTTTTGGAGTAGAATATCCTCAAGAATTTTTCTACTTCTTTATTTACTATTTCTAACTGTCCATCAGTCTGTAGGTAGAATGCCATATTAAGCTTGATATCAATACCAAGAGTGTTATTAATTTTATGAGCAACCTTTGCTATAAATCGTAGACTGTGGTCTGATATGAGTATCTTAGGTAAGCTATGATGCTTCTAGACATGGGAGAGGAAGAGACGAGCTGTGTCGAGTGCCAAGACTTCTTTAGTATAAGGCACCAATTTGACTTTCTTCAAGAATCAGTCAATGACTGTCAGTATCACTATATAACCATTGAAAAGGGAGAAGTTGGTAATGAAATCTACAGTGACATCTTACCAGGGCCCCTCAGGAGTGGAAAGAGGTTATAATAGACCACTAGGCATTTGATTTGAACTTTTGAATCTCTGACACATGTTATATCTAGCAACGTAGTCATTAATGTAAGTGGTGAGTCTAGGCCATATGTAGTTACACTGAATTAATTCGAGCATCTTTTCACAACCAGAGTGACCAGCACTTGGTATGTCATGATATAAGCAGACTATATCTAGCCACAATAGTGGTTCTTCTGGAATATAGAGCCGGTTCTCAGGGTCATAGAGATAGCTGTTATATTTTTCAATATATTACTGCTTGTACAACTTTTGTACATCATTTTCATGCACTTTATACCATGCTAAAAATATTTTTTGTTTTATTTGTACCCCTTCATCATTCAAAATAACTGTGCAAACGTTCTCTGGGGAAATGATGAGAACTCCTTTATTGTCATTTTATATGCCGATCTAGTGATCTTCTCAATATAAGAGAGTATCGGCCTTTTCTATAGAAGCACCAGGCTTGTGAACCCAAATTATGTTGAACCTAGACAGGTATTGTGCCCATTACACTTGTCTCTGGTTGAGATCCTATCTGGTTATGAACTATTGCAAATTTGCATGATCATTTCATATTTCAAATTGGTGTCTAGTACTGTCTAGATAATGATACCATTGCTCTAGTGCCTGTATGATTGAGAGCATTTCTTTGTTGGCAATAGGGTAGTTCCATTCCTGTGGGGTCATAGAGTAGGAAAAATAGACAATAGGGTGCCATTTGTCATCCTTGAGAACTGAGAGCATGGCACCAGTTGCATAATCTGATATATCTGATTCTACATGAAATTGACAGTCTAGATCAGGAAAAGCAAGAATAGGAGCAGAGGTGAAATATTGTTTAAGCATATCAAATGCTGATTGGCATGCATTGGTCTATTTGAAAGATTGATCCTTTTTGGTCAAATCATTTAGTGGACATGCAATCTGCATGTAGTCCTTGATAAACCTTCAATAGAAGTTTGCCAAGCCTAAGAAGCTCTGTACTTCTTTTACTGTCTTTGGTTCTGGCCATTCCAGTATAGCCAAAACCTTGCTCTGATCTATTTTTATCCCATCTTTCCCCATGATCATCCCAAGAAAGTCTACCTCATCAATACAGAAAGCACATTTTCCGGGTTTTATAATAAATTATTTTCTTCAAGCCTGCAAAGAACTTCGAGGACAATCTTGTTATGCTCAGCTTGGTTTTCTGTTTTTGTAAAGATCATAAGATTATCTATGTATATGATGACCACATCATCTATGTTTAGGAAGATCTCATTCATCATTGCTTGAAAGGTGGCAGGGGAGTTGCATAAACCAAAGTACATTACTTTTGGTTCATAGAATCCTCTGAAGCATATAAAAGTGGCCTTCTACTCATTGCCTTCTTTGATTCTTATATTATTGTACCCCCATTTTAGATCCATTTTTGTGAACATTTTTGCTTCTTTGAGCTTATTAACTAGTTGGCTGATCAATGGCAGTGGGTAACTGTTTTTGATCATGTGATTATTTAGGTAATGGTAGTTCTGTACCATCCATTTGTGCCTATCTTTCTTTGGAACAAAAAATACTGGTGACATTTGTTCTAGTTTGGAAGAGACAATATAACCTTTTCTGAGTTAGTCATCTATAAAGTCTAATACTTCCTTTTGTTCAATATCTGATAATAGTATAATTCTTCTTTTTCTGGGTTTAAATGTGTCCTTTAGTTCTATAGTGTGATCTCACGGCTTTCATAGGGGCATTCACTCTAATTCTCCTTTTGAGAAAACTTTTAGGAACTTATAATACTCCTTTGGTACTATTTCTTTAATGGTCTTTTCCTTTTCTTTTGGAACTGTGTCCAGTGCATGGATAATGACATAAGCAGTGTATTAGGAGTCTCTTTCATAGTGGTCCAGATCCTCTATGTGGAGGTTTTCCTTTTCTTGGAGCAAGGCACACAAATTTGGATATCTTGTCATCTTTACTGTGCCCTTCTGCTAGTTAATTTCTGGATTGTGGCACCTTAGCCATGAGAAACCCAGGATGAAGGCATTCTTGCCTAAATCTGTCACTTCTGCCAAGACTATTTTCCTGTATTCCATGTAATCAATTATTAATTCTGTAGAGTGTATGATAGATCTAGCAGAATTTCATGTTCTATCTATATTATAGACAAAAATATCATGACAGAGTTTTTGTAAGGGAACATGGTGATCTTTCACCCATTGGCAATCAATAAAAATAGCATTTGCTCCTGAGTCCAGAAGAGTATCAAGGGGAGTGAATATTTGACCTTCTTTAGGCTGAATCAAGATTTATAAATTGATTTCTCTATCCATTACATTTGACCGGATGAGAGATCCTTTTGAGATTTCATTTTGGAAGAAGAGAAAAGAAGAATTAAGCACTAGATTAATGTCTCAGCTGAGCTCACTAGAAGGCCCCTCTGATATAGTAAAGTAATTAAAAATATTTTTGTATTTATTATCCACAACATCCACGGGATTTTCTATATCAAGAGAAGAAAATCGAGAACTCCTCACATACCCAGGATCATATAAAAAGTCATTCATTTTTTTGAGAGAAGACCCTTGTAGTCTCAGAACCAGTGCCCTGTATTGCCATTGACAAATCAGAGCCTTCCTTTTGCTTTCCCTTGCCTGTTGCAGAGGTACTTGCTTATGTGGGTTTAATATTATCACTAGATGTGTCCTTTGTGCTCGTGATATAAATTTGCTTTGACTACTTCTTGTAGTCTTTTCTGTGGGAACTCCTGAGGAGTTTGCACCCTGGGCATTGTACCTGGGGTTTCTTGAAATCTTTGACAAAATAATCCCCTTGACAATTGTAATATTTGCCATGGGGTACCTTAGTGTTAATCATGTCAATATCCATTGTGTTAGGGTCATGTATTGTGGCGTGCTGCACTGTTTCTTTTGTAATAAAGCTAAGCAGTTGCTTTCTATTTGTAAGTTTTCTTAACTCCACTACAAACCTATCATAGTTATTATAGTATCCCTTTTCCATAATTATCTTTTTGATGAGCTCCTAATCAGCATTCTATTCAAGGAGCTCAATATATCTTGCATTGTCTCAGTTGTTGAGGGCATGATATATTTCAAATTTTGTGAGGAATGTTTCCATCCTCAAAGAACCTTGTTTTAGACTAGTTATTATTTTCTTGTGATATTCTTGTTCATTAGATAACTGGAACTGATTCATAATCATCTTTTCAAATTCCAGCCATGTCCACTGGTCTCCATCAAGAATCTTTGACATGATTGCTTGTGAGAAATCACCAGCATCCCTACCTTTCATTCGGCTGAGGACTGCCTTGATGCCTTCTATTCCTCTGAGCAAGACATAGTTTTTTTTGCACCATGTGCTAACCCATATCCACCATTCCTCAAACTTCTTTCTCTTTGACCTATTCTAGTTGCTAGAATCTGCTATGATTTTTGATATTTTTACTGGACCAGCCAGTGTCAGTACAGAACTTGTGGACTCTGATGGTCCAGGTTGAGAGGAGAGAGCAGTGACTTCTTGTTCCAGATAGTGGTTCTCTCTAGCCAATGCCTGCATTGTATCTGCTTGTTGCTCTAGGAATAGTCTTAGTTGTATTCCTAAAGCAGAGGCTTGGGAGTTTGCTACATCTAGTACTATTGCACTGAGAATCACAGCCAAATCATATGGAAGGAATATAGACATTTTTATTAATTAATACTTGTAGTAGGGAAGTGGTTTTGTAGAGTTTCTAGATCTTAAACTAATTCTAGTAATTTCTTCATCAGGTCTTAGGTCTCCTGATCATTGTTCTGAACTATGCTAGCTTCTTTACTGTGTATGTTCTCTTCTTAGGTGGCTCCTCTGGCATCACCAACTCTTTTCTCTCTCACTTTACTACCCTGATCCTATCTCCAAAATCCTCTGGGCCTCTCCTAAAATCAAATGTAGCATATCTATTGTATACTAACAAGGGTTCCTTCTCGAATGATTCACATTCTTCTGTAGAGGGCAATGGAGCAGGGAGTACAGGGTAGGGCATTGGGGCATGTTTCCACAGTTAGGGGATTTGGTCATTTAGGTTGATTTCTTGTTCGACCTCCCTAGAATCTGTCTGAATTTCTGAGAGCTAGTCTATCTTATACTCTTGGGAAAGCTCTCCATTCACTTCTTCTAGGAGAAGGGCTTGAGCTATGGTCAGATAATTGTCATGATATGTGGTGGATTCTCCTTCTGAGTCCTCGCCAAAGTAGAACTGCTTGGGCTCTAATGCATTAAAGGCCCTGAGTATATGAGAGAAAGGTAAGAGAAGTCTTGCTGGAACTTCTGTATCCACCAAGACCTATACAATCTCTGCATCAGCATCTGGCTCTTTGGTCTTAACTACCATAGGGATGGCTTATGTCCTACTGGGTCCTATGGCTACACTAGCTATATAGGGGTGGTCTAGGTTGATGCCTGGCATTGGGTTACTAGCACTATGGAAGCCCCAAAGGATAGCGTGAAAAGTAGAGAAGTATACTAATCAAAGCTTCTTCAATGATGGTACTACTTCTTAAAGAGTGGAGCATGCACTTGAGGTCAGTTTACGAGTGATATAGGGGAGTAACAGGTGATGAGATGGGGAGTTTAGTTCAAGTAAAACACTCAAAAGTCCTAAGACAATCAGATGCTACTCAAATATAGGAAGAGAGAACTGAGATAGAATGGTTGGACTTTGGAGGAAAGACCAAGTGAACTAAACTGGAGGATATCCAGCTTAGCCCTTGGGGTTTATATACTCATAGGACTGTATATACATATTTGGTTCTTATCTGTCATAAATAGAAATACCCATAACCCTAGAGATAAGCTGATAAGAGAGACATATGCTATTAGTAGAATAGAAATGAAATGCATAGCCTTTGTGATACATAAGGCATAAAAATAGAAGAGAAGTAAAGAAGCAAGGCTATGGCATAGCTATATAGAAATGAAGAACATGAGGTAAAGAAGAATAGAAGAAGCGAAAATGAACATGGGAGTACATGTGTTTAATATAACTAAAAGGAGAAATGACAGGAGATTTAGATTAGGAAAAGAAAGGAAAAATGACTAAGTCTATTGAATGTACTTATGGAGGTAATGAACCATAACAACAAGTGCTTTTCTGTACACTAAACCAGGGACTCCCATAAGTTGTCCAAGTATCCTGATAAGAGCAAGAAGATAAACCAGGTTCAGATAGTGAGCTCTGCTACCCATGATATTATTGAGTAGGTCAAAAATAGAAGTCTTTATTCTTATACTCTCTTTCATTTTCTTTTCTGGTCTCTAGTTAAGGCTGATATTGATTGGAATATAGACTTAGATGCCACTTCTCATATGATCCCTCATTGTCACTGGCTTTGCAACTATACCCCAATATACATGTCAATCAAGCTAGCTAACCCTACTATTATCTACTCAGCTAGTATAGGA
This sequence comes from Chalciporus sphaerocephalus, assembly GCA_038094055.1. Classification (NCBI taxonomy): domain Eukaryota; kingdom Fungi; phylum Basidiomycota; class Agaricomycetes; order Boletales; family Boletaceae; genus Chalciporus; species Chalciporus sphaerocephalus. The sequence goes on along the minus strand of JBBPTH010000200.1, from coordinate 6,471 downwards.
TCTGTGGTATTTTATCCTATAATTGAGGAAGAGAGAGCTAGAGCAGGCAAGTTTAGTCATATCCTATATATCCCAGACCTTTGCAATAACCTCCTCTCTGTGCTGTACCATACTCATTATTTTAGCTTTATTATGAATATTAATGCTACTCATATGATCTTCTCTTACCCTCCTAGACTGATACTTTGTATTGTGAGTATCAATAACAATAATGCTATATTCCTAGATGGCACTACTGAATCTATTAGTGAATTTGCACACCCAGCTATAACTCTATCACTTGACCTTGCTCTCTGGTATTGCAGACTTGCCTAGCTGGTATCAAATCCCTTATAGAATATGACCTAGTTACTGGACTCAAGCTCAAGTCCAAGTTCCTACCTAACTCTATCTATGAGCTATGCCTGGCTGGTAAGATACATGCCAATCCCTTTTCTAGCTCAGAATGGCATACTTCTCAATCTCTTGAGCTTGTATACTCTGATATATACCAGATATTCTATAGAACCTTTTCTGGCTATTGCTACTGGGTTACCTTTATTGACAACTACTCTTGCTTTCACTTTGTAATCTCTATTAAGGCCAAGTCTAATATCTTTGAGGCATTCAAGTAGTTCAAGGCTTATGCTAAGAACTAGTCTGAGTGCAAGATCAAGATCTTGAGAGATAATAAGGGTGGGAGTATATAAGCTGAGCTATGCTTGACTATACTACTGATTGTGGTATAGAGCACTAGTATACTATCAGAAATCACCCCTAGTAGAATAAAGTTGTCAAGTGCACCAATCAAGTGCTCTCTGAGCATATTACAGCTATACTCAATGAGTCTGGGTTACCTACTTCTTCTGGGATGAGGCCTTAGCTTTTTTGCTTTATATCTGGAACAGATGCCCCTCTGATATAGTAGAGAAGATATCATATGAGCTCTGGCATGGCCACAAGCCTGATATGTTATACTAGAGGATCTGGTACTATACTGCCTATATGTATATGCAGAAAAATAAGCATCCTGTACCTGGTTCTTACTTTGAGAAATGTATATTTATTAGCTATCCATAGGGATACAAGAGATAGAAGTTCTACAATCTTACCACCAAGTGCTATGTCATCTATGAGCATGCTGACTTTGACAAACACCATTTTCTTATCTCTATGTGGCCCTCCCTTGAATTTGGAGTACCTAATCTCCCTCCTGAGTTATCTACTAATGCTGGTTATTACTCTTCTATGCTCTCTAATGATAATAAGCCAGAGTTTAAGTAGGCTTGGTATTCTGGGGAGAAAATTAATCCACTAGTAGTGCCAGTTGTATCTACTGTGATTCCAGTTAAGTCTAGTCTAGCAGTGGCTACTTCTGGTGATCTGGGTTATGCTCCTGAGCCTGCTCTACCTGCTAATCATTTGTTAGCTGCTTCTGATGCTCTACCTGTATCTATAGCTCCTGCTCTGCCTAATAGTCTAGTTGGTATTGGTGGCAGACTACCTGCCAGACATAAAAACTCTCCTTGAGAGCAGTGGAAGCTCAGTTCTACACAGGTAGAAGGAGATATTGTTCTAGACTCTGAGGATAAGAAGAGTACCTATAAGGTTTCCTCAAGCACTTCAGTTGAGCCTAACACTTATTTAAAGGCAATATGCTATAGAGATATAAAGTTCTCTATGTGTATATCTAACTATTTCTACTACTTCTTACCATTCTAGGATATCTTGTTACCTATACTATTCATTCTACTCTATTATTCTTCAACTTCTGTTTATTCCAAAGCCTTTCTATATCTGGACTTATCTTCCTATATATTAGACTTATTATTTCAGTATTGGATTTCTCTAGGATCTCTTGTTCAAGTTCTGGAATCCATTATTCTTGTCCTAACCAGTCACTTGGTAAGTAGGATACTCTTTTGTCTCATCTATCACTTTAGATATATATATTCTGTAGAGTCCAATTAGACTCAATCCATACCCTTATAGTATTGTAGTCTATTCTCTTTTTCTTCCTATATTTAGAACTTTTACTCTAGACTTATCTAGACTATAGAAGTTATGTACCTTCACATGTAATCTATCTATCTTTTGATCTCCAACTTGTATGACTAAGGAAAAAGTATCTCCTATCTATTTCTTGCACTCCGGCTTATTGCCTTACTTCTTTACATATTTTCTTAGCAATCTCTTCCATTCTTTGGACCTTCTAGTCCTCTTCTATATTCTGGAAACTCTTACTCTTTCCTGAGTCTCTTAGTTGTTATATACTTTAATTCTATAGCCTTTAGAGTTCCTTTATGATCACATAATCATACTCTTATACTTATTTCTTCTTCTGTGCTACTGACTGACTATTTCTAATCCAAAGGTATAATAGTTCCAGTTCTCTACAACTAGAGCCTACTATAAGGGACTCAGAAAGCTCTAGTAGAAGATCCTTGTGATCTACTCTCTATTATCTGGAGCTTGAAAATTTCCTCGTGGAATCTCAGAATCTTAATTTATCTGAAACTTCTGATTTCTTCATTCTTGTGCCTCAAGGGGATCCATCTTCTTCTAGTCTAAATTTATCTATTGACATCTTAGATTACCTTTTAACCCACTTTACCTTCTCTTCTCTAACAGAGACTCTAGATCTTTCTTTTTTGGTCTACAGTTCAAGTTCTCTCTTGTTTCCAGAAGCCTTTGTACATTTAACTCCTTAAGTATCAAGGGGAGCACTTTTGAATACTTCAAACTTACTCCAATTGATTATCCTTTATGTTTTTTATCATATTTCTTTTTACCTTCTCTTTTATACTTGCTTAATCCTTCTATTGTATAATCTCTGATTCCTATAAACCATTTAATGGCTAATCTGAACTCTCAGATGCCTCTCTGAGATACCCAAAATGCTCCCAAATTTGATAGAAAGGTTTCTATCTAGTTTTCTCAATACCTGAAAGATACTGACTTCTTAGGTATTGTGGCTAGACTCAACAATGCAGAAAAGATTCATGCTGCTATCTGGTATGCTAATCTTGATAAGGCTAAGATCTGGAAAACTCTACCTAAAGCATCTATCTATCTGGTAGACTGGAAAAATTTTACTTATGCTGTCAAGGAGCTATATTCTAAATACAAGGATAAGGATTGTTATTGTCATGCTAATCTCCAATATTTGGTCCAGGACTACCAAGTGCATCAGATGTGTAGCCAGGAGAACTTAGGAGAATACTGATGCAAATTTACCAAGATTATATCCCTCCTTCTGACAAACCAGAAGCTATTCAAGATCAAAAGAGATATGCTATCTATAGCTGAACTTCTGCTAAATGTTCAGAAGTACATCTATCACCACTTATAGATTGTCAAGAGTAACTATTATTCAGATAATCTATATCCTATAGATGATATTGTTAATATAGCTAAATTTCTCTTGATAGGATTGGCTCTTTGGTCTGCCCTGCCTATATTCAGTCTGATCTAATCTCCATTTCTGACTCTGGTATTAACTACCTTTATAACACTAGTACCCCTTTTTGACCCTGGAATCTATCCTGAAACAAGAATATATCTTGACAGATCAATGTCAAAATCCTAATTGCATCTTCTACAATATTTTTGGTTACTTTACTAGTGACTGCAAGCACTATAAAGAGTACCTCCAGATCAGAAAGATAATCTAAGGCTATAATAGATGACTTTGCCTATTAAATAGTGGTCAGATTCCTTAGATCTCTGGTACTAAGAGTCTGAAGAGATATATTGACCCAAGAATCTGCTACTATATCAAGCAATTCTGCTATCTCTCTGTTTCTTCATTATCTATGAGCACAGCTAATATTTCTGGAGACCTACCTCTATATATAACTGCTCGAATCCTGTCCATTACTTATCCAAACACAGATGTGATTCTCAATATAAAACCTTCTACCTTCCTTACCTTTGTAGAGGAGAAAGAGATACTATTCTTATTATACTCATCTGACCTTGATTTCCAGCTTTATACTACTAATACCTAGGTCAGTTTCCAGGTAGACTAAGTATCCAATAAGAAAGGCAAGTGAGTCTGCTTTGACAGAGTAGTCCTTCCTTGGAGAAACTTGAAGAAGTCAGACTTATAGAAGATCTCTGTTAGCAAGGAACTAGAACTGGTGTCTCTTTCTCTCCAATAGTAGAAGAATGTGCCTTCCATATCTATATCCAGACCTAGATCTCCAACTCCACTGCTAGTGATATTTACCAGATTCTTAACTCTGACACCTCTAGCAAATACCAATATCAATTCTTGATATCTTCTATTTCTCAATCTACTAATCTGCTAATCTAGTATAACCTTTCAGTCTCCATATCAGTCTAGTGCTTAATATCAATATTCCTTTTCCTTGGAAGACAAGTCCATACCTAGATATATTCTCAATACTATCCTAGAGTCAAGAGTATCTATTTCTGTAAAGAATTTGTTTACAGTCTCACTGGAGTTCCAGAAGTAATTCCATGATTTTATGACTACTAAATGTGTGACTACTTTGAATTCTGTATCTATTAACAAACATTTAGGCTATAATTCTAGATTTGTTAACTGGAAGTTAGTTTAGAAACCAGATTCTCAAGAATAAGGATAGACTCATCATAGCTCACTATTCCCTTCCCTTGTGTTATCTTGATATCAAGGTAACTGGAACTGATCAGAGCATCATATATATTATTGACTCAGGCTCTGAGATACTAGCAATGCCTCAAAGAGTATGGGAGTACCTTAGATTATCCATTCAATCCAACTATATCATGACTATAACCTCTGCTAATGCTAGCACAAACTCTATGCTTAAAGTCCTAGAGAATCTCTCTCTAAACCTTGGAGTAGGTAATATTTGCCTCCAGGTCCAAGTATTGGAATAAGCTAACTTTGATATCCTTCTTAGGAGATTATTCTACTATCTTATAAGTACTACTACTGATAACTTTCCAGATGGCTCATAGAATATTGCCCTGCATGACCCTAATTTAGGGAAGGAATATCAACTTCCTATCAAATCTTGTTTTGAGGGCTGTCTGTGCTACAAACAGGATGTTAAATGTAATAACCATTAGATTATAGTTGAGATGGGTTTTTAAGTTTTGATAATCTGCCATCTAGTTGGGAAGATTAAACTACTCTGCTTATACCTTCTGTTTTTGAATCCTGCTATTCATTTCTCTGTCCATTAAAAAATTCATTTCTATTTTGCTCTTTTTCATCACTATTACCATCTGTTATCAATATAAGTACTATTATATCTACCAATTATTTATACCTTTCTTCTTCTCAATTTATTATAACTCTTGCTTCTGTATCAGCTATCTATTCTATTTCTTTGATCCTGTTCTTCATTTCTTGGCCTACAAGTCTATATTCAAGAAGATCTGTACTGTATCTGCTTCTATTCTCGAGTAGTATAGGATAGTCTACTGGTTATCTGATGAACCACTTGCTAGTTTACCTCTATTATCTACTCATCCTCTCAATTTTATTCCAGGTCTCTGCTTTATCCAGGAGTACTCTGATACTCTTAATCTTGATCTGGCAAAGTAGTTATGGCCTGAGGAACTCAAACTTGTTTGTTGATTGGTCCATGTCCATGAGATGGCCTTTGCTTGGGTTTCTACTAAGTAAGGTCATTTCAATGAATAGTACTTTCCTTTAGTCAAGATTCCAATAGTACCCTATATACCTTGAATCCTCTATAATATTTCAATTTTGTCTTCTATACAAGACTTAGTTATCTAGGTTATCAAGGATCAGATTACCTAGATATCTATGAACTCTCTACAGTAGCCTATTAATCCTGCTGGTTCTACATGGTCAAGCAAGATAGTAAGAGCCTTCAGCTAGTCCATAATCTCCAACTCTTGAATATAGTAACTATCTGGGGTACTTCTATTCTGCCTTTTATTGAGTATCTTATGGAATCCTTTGCAAGTATAGTAGTCTATGGCATAATAGATCTTTTTGCTAGATATGATCAGTAATCTATTCATCTTGATTCCTATGATATAACTACCTTTAATAGTCCTTTGGGTCTATGTAGGCTCACTATCTTGCCTATAAAACATAGTAACACTATTCAGGTATATCAAGCTGATATGGCTTTTATCCTATAGAATGAAATTCCAGAATATATCATATCTTTCATTGACGACCTTCTGATCAAGTCTGGCTAGACTCACTTTTAACACAAGGATAGATTATATAAGATAATTCCTGATAACCTAGGAATTCAATGGTTTATCTGAAATTATCTTACTGTTATTAACTATATTCTATAGTATTTACAGAATATAGGAACTATTATCTCTGCCAAGAAATTTGTTCTTGCTACTCTAGATGCTACAATTGTCAGATACAAGTATATCTTTGAGGGCTGCATCTCTCATGAATCTAGAGTCCAGAAAGTCTAGGACTAATTAGAGTATTAGAACCTTACTCAGGTCTGTAGATTTCTTGATACTGTTACAAATGGT
>JBBPTH010000199.1:0-18790 GCA_038094055.1 Chalciporus sphaerocephalus | reverse complement strand
TCTCCTAGTTTGTATTGCAGAGCATCCATTCTATGTTTATCTGCTTGAGTTTTTATGTGTTTTTGTGCTTTTCTAGATTTTCTTTTGTTTCTTTTAGGGTTTGTTCGATTTCATCAGCGAATAAGGAGGCAGTGGGTACTTTCAATGTGTGATTTTCTATTCCTATTTTTGGCTCATATGTGTGGGTAACACTAAATGGAGTTTTCTGTATAGAAGTTTGCTTTTTTGAGTTATATGAGAATTGCGCAATTGATAACCATTCTGACCATTTGTGCTGTTTTTCCGTGATGAATAGTCAGAGATATTGTTGTAGATCTCTATTCATATGTTCCGTTTGTCCGTCTGTCTGTGGGTGACATGCAGTAGAGAGTTTAGGCATGATGCTGAAGTGTTTGCATAAGTCTTTCATTACTTGTGATGCGAACTATGGCCCTCGGTCTGAAACTATTGTTTTTGGAAGTCCATGATGCTTCCATACATGTGTGAGGTACAGACTAGCTGTTTGTAGGGTGTTGACAGATTTAGTACAGGGAATGAATTCAACTTCTTTGGAGAATCGGTCAATGACTACTAGAATAGAATCAAATCCATTGGATTCAGGGAAATCTGTCATGAAATCTGCACTGACATGTTCCTATGGTAAATCCGGAATTTCCAATGGTAATAACTTTCCAGCAAGTGCAGTATTGATGCCTTTGAAGCATGTGCATCTATCACAATGGGATATGTAATCTTTGACAAGTATGGGCATTCCAGGCCAAGTATAGCTACACTGTAGCAGTTCAAGGGTTCGATCTATTCCTGGGTGGCCTGCTATAGGAGTGTCGTGATGTAGATGTATGATTTCCATGCGGAGATCCTGATCATTCGGCATGAAGATCTGGTTATTCTTGTCATAAAGAAGTTCATCTTTTTCTGTGCAGATGCCATGTTGCTTACAAAGCTTAATGGCTTCTGATTTGAGAATCTTCCATGTTGCTTTCTTTATTTTTTCTAGAATGTCGTCACTATCTGTGGCTAGGTGCACTGATGTGGTGGCTATCTTTTCTGGGGGAATGACTAAGACTTGCTTATTGTCATCTTCTATTCCTATTGCATGATCTTCTCTTCGAGAGAGAGCATCAGCTTTTCCCATTTGTGTTCCGGCTTTATGGATCCATTTGAAATTAAAATAAGAGAGGTACTGAGACCATCTGGCTTGTTATCTGTTTAGATCTTGCCATTGCATAAACCATTGAAGGTTTGCATGGTCGTTCCAAATTTTAAATTCCTGTTTTGCACCTTCTAGGTAATGTCTCTATTGTTCTAGACTTCAGATAACGCTTAGCATTTCCTTGTCTGCAATTGGGTAGTTACATTCTTCTGGTAACATGAAGTGAGATGAGAACATGACTGGGTGCCATTTGTTATTTTGCTCTATAGATAGAACAGCCCTGATTGCAAAATTAGATGTATTGGTTTCTAGGTGGAACTTTTTATCATTATCTGGGAATGCAAGGATAAAAGCAGTGGTGAATTTCCTTTTCAGCATGTCAAACGCTTCTTGCTGTGGTTCTTTCCATGAGAAAAGGGTATCTTTCTTGATAAGATCATTTAAGGGTCATGCAACTTGCATGTAATCTTGAATAAAGTGGCAGTAGAAGTTGGCTAATCCTAAGAAACTTCTAACTCCTCAGACTGTGGTCGGAGTTGGCCATCCGGTGATTGCCTTGACTTTATCATCATCCATTTTGATGCCTTCGGAAGTTATTGTCATGCCAAGAAATTCAACTTCTTTGGTATGAAAATGACATTTCTCTGATTTGATGAATAAGTTGTTTTCTTCTAGGCATGCGAGTACTTTCAGAACTACTTTCTCATGTTCTTTTACATCATCTGTTTTGGTAAAAATCATGATGTCATCGATGTAGACAACTATGGTATCTTCTATATCTGCGAATAGTTCATTCATCATGGTTTGGAAGGTTACGGGGGAGTTATAGAGACCAAAGTACATGACTAATGGTTTAAAAGATCTTCAATGGCAGACGAAAGCAGCTTTCCATTCATCGCCTTCTTTGATGCAAATATTGTTGTAGCCCCATCTGAGTTCCATCTTGGTAAATATTTTAGCTCCTTTTAGCTTATTGACCAATTGGGATATCAGGGGTAGTAGGTAATTGTTTTTCACCGTGTGTTCATTAAGATATCTATAGTCCTGTACCATGCACTTTTTTCCATCTTTCTTTGGAACAAAGAACACAGGGGAGGTCTGAGGGGATGTAGATCGGTGGATATATCCCTTTTGGAGTTGATCATCAATGAATGCACTAACTTCTTCTTGTTCTTGTGGTGATAAGGGGATTAGTTAGCCTTTCTTTGGCACAAAGGTTTCTTTGAGATCTATGGCGTGATCCCATGGTTTACATGTGGGCATATGCTCGGACTCTTTCTTCTTGAATAGGTGGATGAATTCATGATAAGCATGAGAAACGAGTTCTTCTGGGGTTTTCTCAGGTGATTTGTCCTTCTCTGAGATTTCCCTTTTAAGGGTGTATATGTGATTAAATGCCATGCATTCCTGTTCTTCTATCTGCCGTGAGAATGAAGATTTTGGTTGGAGATTTTGACAGGTTCTTGGACAGCATGTCATGAGAACTTTCTCTTGTGACCAGTCTATTTCCAGGTTATGGTTCTTTAGCCATGTGTATCCTAGAATAACCTGGTTCTTTCTGAGATTGGTTACTTTGGCTGTTGTCTTCTCACGATGTCCTTGATAGTCAATAATTATTTCTGCATAGTGTGTGATGTCTTCTGTGAAATTCCTGGTTCTGTCGACATTGTACACTGGTAGTTGGTGTCAAAGAGGTGAAAGTAGTAGTTTGAGTTTTTTGACCCAAGATTTGTCTACAAAGATTGTGTTAGCACCTGAGTTCAGCAGAGCTTCTGCAGATGTGAACTGTTTGCCATTAATAGGTACTACACTGATAGATAAGGTGATATCTTTGGAGTTGTTTCCATGGATATGGATTTGGTCTGGAATTTCCTTGTCTATTGTGTTAATGGAATTAAGCACTGGTTTCAAGTCCCAGCCAAGCTCACTTGAATGAGACCCCGTTAGACTATTGTTAGATTGTTTCTTATTGGGTTTGGTGATCTGGACACCCAGTTCATCTAGACTGCTTTGGCTTTTCTCTTTCCTTCTGGCTCTGTTTCCAGGAAGGAGGCCTTCATCTCATCAAATTCCAATTGTAAGTTGTGAGATTCTTCAGGGTCTGAGTTCAAGGTTCAAGCTTGGCATATGCTCTTTTCTTTGTAGTTTCTACAGTTGTTCTTGTGTTTGCTCGTGACCAACCACAACTTCAGCAGTGTGTGGAGGGTTGTTTGCAATTGCGTGCAAGATGCGGACCAAGACAATTATAGCATTTGCCTTGCAAGGAAGGTCTATTTACAGCACCAATGTCCATGGGTGCATCTCAACCTGATTGTATTCCATATTCAGTGAATCTCAGCTGAGGTGGGAAGCGAGAGCTATTCTGGTGTGACATATTCCCAGAGTAGGATCGAAATAGATTTCCTATGGATCGTTCTAGTCTCATTCGCTCGTATTCTCTTCCAATGATTACATAATCATTCAGGAGTTCTTGTATGGTATTGGCACGCCTCATATTTAGGGCTTGTTGTTGATAGATGTGGAAATCAACTGCCTTTCTTAGTATGGTTAGGCCGTGCTCATCTGAAATTCCTGATTCCTGGAAGAGGATGATGAAGAGTTGTGCAAACGAGTACATGTCCATGGTGCCTTGTTTGAGAGTTTCTAGTTTCTTCAAACTTTCATATGCAAGGACTTCTATCTAGAAGAAGCCTTGGACTTTGGCTTCTAATTTGGCTAGAGTTAGCCATGCATCATCTCCTCTAATAATAGGAGGTGTTCCTGTTGGGGTTATGGCATTTCTTTCACATGATTCTAGTGTTAGGAGTGCGAATCTGGATGCTTTCCCATTCATTTGTGAGAGAATTGCCACAGTGTGGAGTTGGTTTGTGTCCCAAGTTTGTTGGGCAGCCCATAGTTTAGTTCGGAGCCACCATAACCGGAAAGAGGGGCAGCTTCCATCCCAATAGCCTGGGTCAGCAACTTTCTTAGTGACATCTCTCTTTCTTTCCGTGTTAGCGGCTTGTTGTTCTAAAGTTAGCGCATTGAGTGCGTCAATGAGGTCAGCAACATCAGTTCTGTGGGACATATCTATTTATGTTTTCATGAGAGCTTTCTAGATTGTTTGAGTAGTTGAAAATAGACAGAATTCTTTGGGTAGGGATTTGAAATTTTACGACAAGCAAGCTTTGTGCTATGAGTTTGAAAACATTGTTTTTTGTCTTTAGTGAGTTTGGTATGTCTGTTTACACAGTCCAGTGTGCTAGTCTTCTGATTCAAGGGTGGGTAATTCGGCAAGAGGATTCCTTCTTTGGTACAGAGGTGGTGCGGCATGATTGGTAAGTAGGATGCCATAAATGGAAAATTGGTTTACCCAGGGTAAATTTCGTGCAGCAGGAAAGAATGAGCATTCTGACACTTCTGATTCTTCTCTTTGAGAATGAGGAGGAGAAATTTCTGTTTGATTAACTGGAGTAGGAGGTCTAACTCTAACTAGAATAGGTTCTTCTTCCTCTTTCTCTTCTTCTTCTGACTCTTGTTCTGCTTCTTGTTCAGGAACTATAGGATGGATTTGGAAAATGGTATATGTTATTTCACAGGAACCGTTGAGGTCTCCTGAGAGTACTTTGTGGCCTAAGATAATATAAGCCCCTGTGAGGATATAGGGGAGGTACAAGTATCCTAATCCTAGTTGCAATAGGAGGGAGGCGAGAGCAAGGAATATTACTCTTATAGATAGTGTCTTTTCTATGTACCCTTCTCTTCTTTCTCTTTTCTCTAACCTGACTCCATTCTGGTGGAATATTAGATCCTGGTCAGCGATTTGGAAGGACAGATCCTTTGCCAATAATCTCCTCTGGTATTGCATGGAGAAAACATCGAGATAGAGCCCAACACTGATCTGGTGGAGTGTGGGGTGAGACGTGTTGGAAATAGTGAATGAGGAATTTAATCCTACTGTGGATGGAGAACTGAGGGACCAGTTCAAAGGTTGCTGGTTGGAATTGGGGGCCTAGGGGTGTCCAGTCAACTAGTTCAGGGAGTTCAGAGACTTCTTGTCCTAGTAAATTGTAGGGAGTGGGATATTGCCTAGATTCTTCAAGGACACTCTCGGACTTAGGGTCAAGAGGGTTCTGATAGGATTGGTTAGACCTTGGGTCTCTAGCAGGTAATGGGATTCTTACAAGAAGTTGGAGGCGACCAAGTAGATCAGCAGGATTGAAACGGGAGTATGGTCCTACGCTTCCACAAGCAGGGCTAGAAGAGCGGGAAAGTGGAGTGTCAGGCTGTGGGATGATCTCATGGTCATTAGGGTCAATAGAAGGGAGCCTTTCTAGAATACGACCATCTGCTCCATAAGCAACGTTGATGTAAAAAGAGGGGTTGTCAAGGTAAGACACTAGTGATAAGTCTTTGTCAGTTATCGCCCTTGATCTTATCCAAAGGAAGGTTCTTACTTGTTAACTATTGAGATACCGGTTTGCTTGTTTCAAGATCAAGAGATTTGGCTTGCAGGTAGCTAATCTGCAAGGGGAAAGTAAGTATAGTCTTGTTCTAATAAAACACTCAACAACTCACCTAGAGCGCTGAAGTGCTTGGATCAGAACAATAAAGGTAGTCAGGCAAGTAGAGAGCTGATGAGGAGAACTCCAGGAGAACAAGACTGAGGGGAACGCCCTTCAGACTCCTGGTTTATATACTATTGGTGTGTTTGTACCTATTTGATATGAACCTTAACTACTAGCCAATAGCAAAAGTACAGCATACAGCAATGCACAGCAATGCATAGCTTTGCGCAGTAAGCTGAGTAAGAACAATAGAAATGATGAGTAATGATTGACTGTGGCACAGCATTCTTAGTAAGAAAGGTAATCAAGAATAAGTAATCAAGAGTAAGCATATATGAGTAAGGGGGACAATAGTCCATGTCACATGACAAGTGTCATGTGATCAGGTCATGTGATTAAGTCACGTGACTATTGTACAAGATATTTGACTAAGTTCAAAAGTAAAGCTAAATCAAGTGAAAGTGTAGACAAGTAAGTAAAAGTGTAGGATAAGAAAGGTAAGAAATGTACCATTTGTAACATATACTATTGGTATGTTTGTATCTATTTGATATGAATCTTAACTACTAGCCAATAGCAAAAGTAGAGTATACAGCAATGCACAGCAATGCATAGCCTTGTGCAGTAAGCTGAGTAAGAACAATAGAAATGATGAGTAATGATTGACTGCGGTGTAGCAATCTTAGTAAGAAATGTAACCAAGAATGAGTAATCAAGAGTGAGCATATATGAGTAAAGTAGTCCATGTCATATGACAAGTGTCATGTGATCAGGTCACATGATTATTGTACAAGATAATTGACTAAGTCCAAAAGTAAAGCTGAGTCAAGTGAAAGCATAGACAAGTAAGTAAAAGTGTAGGATAAGAAAGGTAAGAAATGTACCATTTGTAACAGCTTTCATATATAATCTTCTATTCTATCACACATCATAGTGTACACATGTATCTCTTCTATTCTATTCTATGGCTGTACTAATATACATGCTCTCCTCATGCATTCCTCATGTATACATAGGATATTGGTAGATCCAATACAAATAGATACATACCCCATGTAGTATATAAACCTCAATAAAAGCAGCCAGAGAACTTCAGTTCAGTTCCTCTTGGTCTTCTCTCTTTAAACTCTTCTCTGAAGCCTTGTATTGAGTAGCCTAAGTCTCTTACTTTGATTAGTGAGTTTCTAGATCATTTCAGTGACAAGCCTCAAGATAGGCTTCCCTAGAGAGAATATCATTGAATGCATCACCATGACTACATGTCAGTTCTTCCGAGATTTGTTGTGTCTGTTCATTGCAAAAGTACAATTTGGTGGCAGTCTCAGGATTGCAGTAGAGGACCTGCAATGGTGGTCCAATCAGAATCATATTGAAGACTGCATGAGGGGCTTTGACACATTCGGATGAACAAGTGAACTGAACTTGATCATATTGGTGTTCATGACACTCAGGACATTGTTCTGAGGCATAGGGTCCAGTGAAAGCAATACAACTGTTGAAGCACATATCGTTAATAAATGAAATGCCTTGACTCCGGTGATGTCCACTAGCGTCATCTTGATTTGGTAGAGCGATGGGACGGTGGAGCTTGGAAAACACTTCTCGACAGCACAACAAATTGTTTCGTAGGTTTCTTGCGAGGAATGTTCGAGTACCAGATACATACTGAGGGCAAGTTCGGTCACAGGATCCTTGATTTCGGGGGTCGTGCAAGGGGGGTTACGAAGGCGTTTGAGAACATCTTCTGATAGTCCATAAGGCTCATCCAATGTTGCATCTCGTAGTTGGCGGATGAATTGCATGTCGCGCTTGAGGAAGTCGATGCGTGTGATCTGTTTAAGCTCGGCGAGATCGAGATCGCAGAGAGGAGTGCAAGTCGCCCTGGGGAAGTGACAGCCCTCATCTCGACTATTGCCATGCCCATCCTCATCTCGGTAATCGTCTTGAATCTCACCTCGATAATCGTCCTTGCCTTGATCATTCCCACCTGGGTCCGAGATTTCCTGTCCTGCATTTTGGGTTGGAAGACTAGTCCCTGCATTGTCAGAATGCGAGTGATCTCTGTGTGGGACCTATAGATATCTAGGATCTAAGGTGAGTGAAATAATAAATTATACGTTACGTGCCTCGTCTATGTCCGCACGGCATCGTTGTACAGGCCGTGCCTCAGTTTTGCTGTCATCTTCGCGTTGGCAATGCAGACTTGCAGAAGAAACTGCTGGAACGGGCAGATTCTGGATCTGGAGCAGGGCTTGAAGCTGGTCGAAAAGGTGGACTGATCATATTGCCTGCCTTTCGTCTTCTGTTGAGTGCTGCCAGTGTCGATACCAGGTCCGTTCCAATTTGAGACATGTCCGATGTCCTTTACAGTACTTGCGGCAGACACACCACCATTCTCTCCATGAGTCCATAGTGGGGAAGGTGAGACAAAGGATGTATATTGTCATCATGGTATGTACACGGGAGTGTGTTGAGAAGGGAAAGTAGTAGAGAGTGCATACTGTATGGAGTGCAACCGGGATCGAGTTTGCGTGGATGAGTAATATATAAGGATGTTTGGGTCGCCGCTAATAGGCTCTTATATCATATCCATAGCTGTGCCACGATCTCCGGTGGTCCATTTTTCACTGGGCATGACTGTTCGAGACACCCTACTGTAATGTTGATCACTGGGGAACACACTTCTCCATCCACGTACATGATACACTGAGCGTAATTGAGAAATCCACCTGTATTGGAATATTAACATACGTGGCAAAGTTGATCGTTGATCGACAACTAAAATCTCAGCTACAGGGAATGTCAACTGTTTCTGCCGAGGTGTTTCTACCGCCAAAATGTGCGGACAGCATACACCAAGAGAACCATACCAACTCGAATGCAGGGAGAATAAGCTTAAAGCGTATAAGACTACAGTACATAGGGATACCGGGTATACCAAATAACAGGAAAGAATGTTGAGCAGCTCGACACTGCATTTGGAAATAACGAAATAGATATGATGAGTGTGAAGGGAAAGGGCTCAAATCAGCAGTACGAGAGTCTGACTGAAGAACAAATGAGACAAGTATAACGCTAGTACTGGAGAGTCGTAAGCGCACATAGGGTAAGTCAGGCAACAACACAAAAGGCTATCAAGCCATCACTTGATTTAAAGCCTCCCGACGAGTATTCGCGATCAGCAGGAATCCCGGTCTGAGTGCTGGGATCGTTGCCAGCGGGTACGAATGTATCCATGCACGGTGAGTTTTTGGAGGCAGTTCAAGATGGTAGCAGAACGGTTTATCGCGGCTGGAAGTAGGGCCTGGGGACTAGGCTTTTTTTTCACTAATGTGAAATCAGTCGTTTAAATAAAGGAGTTTTCCACCTTTAAACCACAGCCCACCAGTCCATTGGGTTCATCCATCATTGTCTGAGTTGGTCCTCCGGCCTCATTATTCTACCGGTTTCGGTCTGACGATACACATTATATAATATTCATGTGGTACTTTGTTACGTAAGTACTGTCGCATATCTTTGTACTGATTCTGCGCTGGCAGCTCTACAACACCACCTTTTTTACTGTCACTGTGCGCCCCGGAGCTCCAACCTAAGACATTAAGGTATTAGCCCCTCCTGGCCCACATCCGACGAAGAGTGAGTAGTTATTCCAGATTGTTCATCTAGAGATACATGACGGTTCCTGGACCTGTTGATTCAGACCATGGAAACATAGTGGCCAAAGTCACGAGTCTCATTGACGGACATTGGTTCAAGTATAGAATAAGTAATTATTAATACATTGATCGTATACATTGAGTTTAGCCATTCAGCAAACAACACCATAGTATCTAAGAAGTCCAAAATGCGAACGGAAAAGATCGTATGAGCAGTTCGACGCTGCGTATGATAATGGTGAAGTAGATCCAACAAGTCAAAAGGTAGGAAAAATCAATTAGAATCACTGTAGAACTGCGTCTACGTTGTGTCAAGCAACAACACAGAACGCAGGCAAGCCGCCAATTGGTTTAGTAAAACCTCCCGATTCGTGCTCGTAATCGGCAGGAACACTATTGTGAGAACCGGGATTGTTGCCTTGACTTGGGGGAATGGTTTCAGAGGTGCCAAGGATAGTGATAAGAGATATAAATGCATCCATTAGAAGTATATAGATGAGGGTTCACGCTGTTGAGAAGCACAGCGGGATGTGGATAGGTGGACGACTCCTCATCAGCTCAGTCGTTTATAAAAGAGTTATCAGTCTCATATCCACTGCCCGTTCTATCGAACCCATCTACCATTGTCAAGTTAATCCCCATTGTCGCCCAAGTTAGGCTCAATGGATGCCACTGCGTTTATTTATGTAATATGCTGTAATTTTCAGGGTAAATGAGAGGAACAAAGGTGAACGCACGTGATTCAGCCCGACGACCGTAAATTGTCCCAATTATGAGGGACCACCACGCAAGCAAGGTAGCCGTCAGTAACACTGAGACCAGCCATCAGTCAACTACATGATACGGGGACCGAATGTTCGCGCGCACCCGTCGTCCTTTGCAAATTGACCTTCGTTTGAGCTTCAGAGCTTCGGTCATGCACGCAATGGTTTCAAAGCACCATTTTATGGGTTATCAGGCCATCAGGCCTTCAGATACCACATATTACTTGTTGCGATAATAGATCTAAAACTTCTCTATCCCATTTCAGCTATACGTCAGCCGGTAAGCTAGGTAAGCTATACCAAACCATTGATTGAGTCCTTTCACAGTACATGCCCATCGATGAATATTTGAATCGACTCGGAGTAATGCCAATAATCGGTACTCATCTTTGTCTGGGTGCTAGCAAGAAGCATGTGAGAAGACACTGTAAGCTATTCGGTGAGTCTATTTGAAGAGTGTATTACAACAAAAGCGGGCATACAAAATGCAAGTGAAAATAATACAGGGTTATATCTAGTTATCTCGCTACAATTACAATACTAAAGAGTGGGGGATCCTCCTAAACAAGGGACATATAAATAGTACGCAGCCAGAACGAATTGTGGGGATCCGTGGGTGGACAAGGCTGTTGACTGTTATATCGGACACGAAAGAGGTAGTCAATGGAGTAGTCAAACCACTTGCGCGTTGTCAGCACCAAAATCTGAGACTTTGGTCATATACGAAGAATATTCATAAGTAGAGAGATATATCTCATCCACCGTAGTCATAAGTGATGCGCTGGAGCTCAGCCCTCGCGACTTCGTTTTGTGCATGGCCAATGGTCCATGAACTTCTGCTGCATGCACATGGGGTGTCGAGAAACCGCCGATTGCAGGTAGGGTTTGTCGCGGCGCAAAGCCAAATAGCTTCGCAACAACCAAGAACGAAGCACGATAGTTACGACAAGCTTCTGCAGCAAAGCCAAAAAATGCGAAGAAAATGAAAGCACACAAAACCGGCAGCCAGCGGGACAACTGTATAGCGATCACGAAGGATTTATCGTCCGCCCATATGACCGAGGGATATTGTGCAACGCGCGAGAAGTCATAGTGTGTGTTGTCCCAGCTAATCCAGGGCTGAACAGTGTTAACTACAACGTTGAGCCAGATTGCGAACGAAGCGACCGGGATAGTACATATGATTTCAGTAGATGCCAGCGCCATAAGCCTGAAGTAACGGGTGGCATCGATATTAGTATTTGAGGCCAAGAACTCGTTGAACTGTGCGCGTCGATGATAGAAAGCACGTAGAGAAAACACACAATATACTGCTGAAACTAAACCAATAAGAATAGGCCAAGCGTCGAAAAGGAAAAAAGCGACAACGGTGTTATAGATGTAAGGGTAACATCCCACGTTTTCGTATATGTCAAATCTATGCCCCTGGACAACGTATTCTGAAGATGGTGGTAAATATACTCTCCATATTGCAGATAAACAGATATACGAACGCAATGCGATGAAACCCAATGGCCAAAGAACGCACAGGAGAGTATCGACAAGAATGGCGCGACGTTTCTCAGCGCGAGTAACCATAACGGCTTGTACCCGAGCAATGTGATAAAGGCGACGATTGATACAAAGTGACGCAGAAGGAATCGCAACCGATGAACCCAGCATAATTCTGATAGCTATAATGCAGGTCTGGTGAGCGATACAGATGAATAAACCTAACGACTTACAGATATCACACCACACTGGGGCAAAGTTGATCACGTTATTGTGCCAGACAAGGGAGTTGATGAACATATTCAGACATGTAAGAGATGTCCAAATCATGTAGTAGCATGTCCCCGAATTCCATGCTTGTAAGTGCCAAGGGAGTGGAACGAGAGAGATCACGAAACCCAAGAACGCAAAAATAGAAAATAGGGGATAGTCAAGATCGTTCATTGAGGTTAGAGGGATGAGGAAGAAGAAAAGGAGAGTATGCTAGTATGCTTTTGAGAATCTCTGCTAAGCAACTAAGCGGCCGTGGATATATAAGCGTCATTAACGAACAAAGGCAGTAAAACTTTGCAGCCATCACTTAGTTCCAGCTATGATCAAGCGGAGAGTCAAACTATCACAGTTGTGCCATTGAAAACAAACAATAGTATCTTCGGACGTCAGAAGCTTCCTTGAAGCTTCAAGTTCAGTCTCAGTCATTGTACATTTGCTTTGTGGAGCTAGAATGCAATGCAACTTATCGAACAATGGTGCCACACGGCTGTCACACAATGCATGTTGTATGTACTGTAAGCTGAAGTTGATTCAAAGGAAGTTCACTTGGATACCGTATATCGGTGCAGAGTGCTCGTTCACACTTATCGTTGGAATCGCACTCAAAACTATGTCCGAGTCCGAGTCCGTGGTCCAAATCCACATACCCATGGAGAGTTTAACCCTCACTCTTTTCGTTTCTCCTGTTTAAGTTGACAACGTGGATCATGAGATGTAGTATTCCGCGGAAACCCCACTCCCCGTTGACTCCAACAATCCGAACAACGATTTTGGCACTGTCTGCATTATCGCTCAATCTCAGGTCATTGTTGAACGTTGAGCGCTGAGCTCTGTGGATGGTACGAAGACTGGTGTTCTTTTTCATTGATTCAGATACCTTACAGTCGTTGTCACGGTATTGTTCGTTCTGTTATATCTTATCAATACTGAATTAATAGTTGCACCATATCAATTTATGTATCAAATATCCTATTTATGTCGCAGAATTTTTTCGTACTTACTACAGGGGTAGCACTCTCTTCAATGTTCCACTCCTTCACCTAATTTATATCGGTACTGTCACTCATTGTCTCCCTCTACTAATCTAGCATATATTTTTATATGATACCCTCCATCGATCATCTGCTAACCCGCATGCGTGTCATTTTCCATGGCACCCTTCGTTAATGTTCAATCATAAGCTCTTTCCCTCTCGTTGCCAGTCCTCACACAAATGATTCTATAGAGAAAGGCCTCAAAAAGTCAAAGAGTGCTGGGCCGAATGACATGGGGGGTCTGGAAAAGGTTGTTCATTGCTAACAGTAATGGTAGTACATACTACAAAGGAGTGTGGAGGTGCTTGAAACTATGCTTAACATGTGTCCATGATAGGCAGCAATACAACATAAAAGCCTAATATCAACTTGAATAGCCACGAATAATAGACAGTAATAAATAACATCGGTTCTGCCTGCAGACAGCCCACATAAACAGTGGACTGGTTAAACCAATCCCTCTTTAACGGCGAGAGATTGTGTCAGTCTGTCACATGTGACAGTGCCAGTGTCGGGGCTGGGCTCATGCAATAGTGCAGTAAAACCCAAAGGTGTTGTTTGATAGATGGTCAGAATCGACGGGCACTGAAACGACGACCGGCTCCGCGGATGAAAGTTCACATAAAGGCAGCACATCACTGAAATGTGATAAGGGTGATATGGCGTCGAGGGGCGCGAATGAATCCATGGATGAGTGATTCTGTTACTGATGGACTTTGGCAGGGAGTTTTAAGTGGTTAAGCTCATATAAAGGAAAGATTTTTAACTTGGACTGACCATACAACCGCCTTCAGTTGACCCATTGTTCACAGCATGGTGAATATGCTACTTAGTGGACATTGTTCGCCGAGGAGGGTGCCAGTGGCGATTTGCCGACGTCTTTATCTGAGTCGGTACTTTTCTGAGTGTATATACTGTGAGCTGCGCTTCCATTGTCCGCTGATTATAAACGTTCCTCAAGCTCTCCCTCGTTCGCATTGTGTGGACTGTGTTGAGTGTCATAATTGATTTCCGTTGGACTAGAACGGAAATATCATTTTGGGGAAGTCGATCATTTGCAAATAATTAGCCGAAGAGTCTCAGGCGCGGAAGCAAGACTGGGTACTTAGATAGATAGCTATGCTTGCGGAGTTCGCGAAATAATTAAGTACGAACGTGTTAAATGGTAAATCCACAATCCACTGGGGGAAAATATTCGATGACACTAACTTGACATGAGTGTAAGATCATCTAACAATCGTCCATGTATCCTCATGCAACAACGCAATAAGATCCCGAAGCTTGGTTGGAGCCCAAACCAGTATAGACTTAGCCTCCGACTCGGAGCGCACTTGATTTTGGCGCGATCGCTCGACTCGTCGATGACGTCAAAGAGATAGGACGAATCTGTCAGATACAGAGGCAAAGGTCCGAGAAGGATGATCTCAGACGATACACAAGGTGCGATGACTGAGGTAAGCACCATTCAAAGGTGGGAGAGGTGTAAGACATATCTCTCCGGGCGGGTATTTAATCTCGCGCCACTTACTTAGCTATGTATTTGGTTTAACCACAGTCGGCAGCTGATGGTGAGAACGTCACCCGTTAGTGTGATAATATGTGTATCTGTCGAATCGATAAATGCGTCTCAGTGTTCAGTTTGAACGGCACTCAAGCACTTACTCCGTATTACTTGATATCTTTTCATTGTCCCGGTAAGTGGCAGGCGAGGATGTCAACGAGGTGATAGAAGGCGATGGACCGTGAGCCGCGAACCACCTGTCTGTCAGTATTCTTGTAACCGGGCGTTTAGCGAAGTGGTCGGACCCCCGAGGTTTCCGCCTCCCAGGGGGTAGTCTTCGAGTGAAAGGTCTATCGAAGCGTAGGTGCATATACAGATCGCTGAGGGAACAACGGTTTGATGTTAGCTTCGAGCTCCGGGACAAGACTACGGATATGATCCCCGGAAATTCCACTTTGGAAAGAGAAGACTTATCGTATGCGAAAAGTCAGACTTGGCACACAACAATTCAAAATGCAAGGAATTGCCTTACAATGTACAAGAACAATGTCGGCGACCCGCACTTACAGGTATTTCCAATCTCATCTCTTTTTGCCTTCATTGAGTTCTTCAATCGCGATTTGTACCGCCCGGACTCGAACGGGTTGGTATTCCGCCTGGCGACCTTTCTGCTAACGCTCAGCTGCAGAATCTGGTCCTTGACGCCCCGCCAATTCAACTAAGTGGACAATCACAAGTCAGTGAGTCATTGAAGTTCACAAAGAACAGCTGCTCCTTGTCCTCGAAAGCGTGTCAAGGGTATCCATGAGCTATTTGAACACGCGCACCACAAAGTAAGAGCAGAGAAGGTGCATCGCCGTCGCCATATTTCTACTCTTCTCAACACCACCTTCGTTTCGGAGCACAAGTGAGCGCGCGCATAAGCTCGGCGGTTTATGAGCAACGTGGTAGTCCTGCTCCTGAAGCGACCCACGAACAACGGATTGATAAATATAGCACCCCAGCATCACCTCCAATGTCAGAGCAAGGAGGAGAGATGAAGTCCGGATTAAGGAATCGAGGTTGGGAGCAAGGGAACCAACGAAAATTAAATACCAGAATCGTTGGAGTTGTTGACGGCGAACGTCGGGAATCTGGAACGGTTGGAAACCCTGACCTCGAACGAACAGTTGCTGTAGCTTTCCACGACATTCATCATGATGGTAACCTTCTTGTGCGATTGACATGCATCGTCTACAAAGCGTATGAAAGCTCCAGGCTTGTTTGCAGAAACCGAACGAAAAACGGATAAGGACAAGGTAGATGTAAAATTGGCTAATGATGGTCAGTGGTCTAGGGAATTAAAAAAGAGGGATCAAGGTATTAAAGCGATCATGGCAAGGTTGTACTTGAGTCACGCGAAGAGAATAATTTTAAAGGTAGTTCGTGCGAGAATAAGATGTCACGTCTGTACCCAAGAGTGTGATGTTTTCAAACTCCGTCAGGAGACCCGGAGCGCTTGAATCATTGGAGTGTGCGCTTCCGTCTTACACTCAAATTGTCGTCAGACGGCTGCCACCGCGACGAGAGATGAATGGTTCAGTTCTTCGACAAAGGCTACGTAGACTCGATGGTGGACTCAAGTCATCTGTAGAAGTGGGCACATCGGATACAGAGTACTGCAGTGATACTGCAAACCAGACTTTTATGTCACCCGCTGTCACCGCCATACACGCAGATCAGGTCTCTTCCCCTTCACAGGATCCGGACTTGTCAGAGTCAGATTCTTCGGACGGTTCGGATGATGTTGGAGTTGCCTTCGATTCGCGCGCGGATGCATCTGGTTCGGCACCAACATCCCCAGTCGTCGATTCTTCCTTTGCACCAGCTGATGAAAGCGTGACCGACCCTGCCAGTGACCGCGCTTGGTACGAGTTCGATCTCTCAGTCATCCTTGCCCTTGCCTGCCCCATGGCAAATTGGCTGACAGGCGGTGATCATGCTAAAAATGCCCTCCTCATTCTCCTGTTAGTGTTTTATCTCCACCAAATTATTGAAGTTCCTTGGAGCCTTTACTTGTCGTCAAGACCACGCCGCACTCTACGTCAAACACCACAAGACGACGCTTCCACCGCAGATAAGTACCACCGTGCCGCATTGTCCGAGCTTCGTACGCTCGAGATTTTCTTCCTCATATTGTCCGTTCTGTCTCCTTTCCTCGGCGCATTGCTCCTCCGCACCATCATCGCCTCCGTTTCCGGCCCTCCAACTATTTCGTGGTTCAGCACATCGCTTTTTGTGCTTGCTACTGGGATGCGCCCGTGGAAGCACGCTGTCCAACGCCTTCGACAGCGAACTACCGACTTGCACACTGTTATCCATTACCCTCCCTCGGCACAGTTGAGAGTAGAGACCTTGATTGAACAGGTTGCGCAACTCCAGCATGAGCTCAAGCTACTCAAAGAGCAATCCAAGCATATATCAGCGGAGGTGCACGAGCAAGTAGAGGACGCCATTGAAGTGATGGAGAAAGCAGCACGCAGGCAAGAGAAGAAGACCGAGGTTTCAAAGATTTCTCTCGAGAACCGGTTGATGAAACTGGAGCAAAACGTTGACGTTATTTTAGAACGCATGGAGATTCGTACCGACGGTTCTCTTCTTAACGGAACTATCACCCGAGCCTCAGTGTACTTCTCAGTCCTTGTGGAGCATATTCGGTCGCTCCTTCCTGCCTGGCTCTTATCGCATTCTCGGAATAACGGTCCGCCATCCCCACGATCTTCGCCGAAGCTAGGACGTTCTCGCTCTTCGACGAAGCTTGAGACCATTCCCGAGGTCGCTACATTCCAGCCGAAAACGTCTAATGAGCCTTATCCTTACCTTCGAATTCCTGGCCTCGGTCTTGCCTTGCGAATCGGCGACCTTGCAACACTCCCATTCCGGCGAGTCATCACATATCTTCTCGCTGGTCAAGTGTACAATCCTCGCCCTCCGTCATTGTCATGATTTCGCTGAAAGCTTTACTTTGCATCACTCATTCAAGACTCTCATACTCGCACTTTTTCGCTATTGAAGAGTACCACTGTCATAATCATTCACGTGTATCATTATTCATCTGGTTTCAATCAATCACGCACTAGCACTGTACCCCGGAGAAGTTGCCCGGATAAGATGACCTTGTACTTGCCATATTGGGTGATTGCTTTCATCCTTGCCATTCTTGGACATACCCCTATCTCAATCTCCTCGACACTCTCCAAGAGTCTAATGACGTGCGTGTTTGTATTTTTGTTCAGGAAGTTCGTTTGTCTCACCGAAAGGGGTAATCTGCTGACATGCTGAGACGTTCTTGTTCTCCGGTTTTAAATGCGGGCGAGGTCATATTTAAGTCACAACCCCTTGCTCGAGACCATTCGCGACCTTTTGATACCCCCCCAAATTCGTTCTTTCTTTTCGCTTGTTGTGTTGTCATGCACCCAGAAATATCGGTACTTTCATTTCTCTCTGTTGCCTTGGTTCTTGTGCCCGTGACATGGTATCTCGAGGCTCGCAATATTGCGGCATTTGCCATCGGGATATGGCTCTCGATCACCAGTCTCATATACGCTATCGATTCGTTGGTTTGGGCACAAGACATTGACATCAAAGTACCAGTGTGGTGCGACATCTCATCAAGTTTTATTACCGGTTCTCGCATTGCGCTGCCCGCGGCATGCCTCTGCATCTGTTTCCATCTCGAACGTCTGGCTTCTTTTAGTCCTACTCCCACGCATGTTGCGAAAAGGAGACGTATCTTATTTGAGTGTATAATGTGCTTTGGGCTGCCGGTCGTGTATACCGCTCTGCACCTGATCGTCCAGCCCCGTCGATTTGATCTAATATATGGTTTTGGGTGTCGGCCTGCTACTTTTCCGAACGTTGCGACCGTTTTCCTTGTTCTGATTCCCCCAATCTTGTTGGCACTGGGAACCATTTGCTTTGCTGGTCAGTCTTATTTCTTGTTCGCACATGAGATCACGCTCAGTTTTCTATCATTGCAGTACTTGCTTGGCGTCACTTTGTTATCCACGGAGTCCAGTTCTCTGGCAGGAGAAGTTCAACATCTTCTCACACGCGGAATATGTATGTTTGCCTCGTTGGCATGGCCTTGATGGAAGCAATACTTTCAATTCCTATAACTTCCGTCGCTATGTGGCCGGTACTGTCCGCGGGGCTGGTTCCTATCACAGATATGTCAAGAGACCTAAGCTTGATCACCGTGTGGAGTCAAGATGCCATCCCTAATTCTCTCAGGACCGCGCTCGAGATCGAATGGGCTGTGACTGTCGTGCAGTCTATGCTATTCTTTGGCTTGTTTGTCTCTCGCATGGAGGCTCCCCCGGCAGTATCGCA
>JBBPTH010000198.1:0-18897 GCA_038094055.1 Chalciporus sphaerocephalus | reverse complement strand
AATATGTCGCCCCCCAAACTCCACCAGCTAACCGTTGGGCTATATCTCGATATTTTCTCAGAGCAACACCAGCTGAGATTATTGGCGAAGGACCTGTCCCTCAGGCTAGCGGATTGGGAGATAATCTTCCACCAGAACGGAGTCAGACTAGAGAGACTAGAAAGAAAAGAAGGATACGTAGAAAGGACACTACCTATAAAAGTAGTATTCCTCGTTCTCGCCTGCCTAGGACTGCAACTCGGATTAGGTTACTTACCCACCTTATCCCTCCTCATCGCGGTCTACCTTATCTTAGACCCACAAGTAGTCTCAGGAAACCTTAACGGCTCTGTAGAAATCACATATACTCTTTACAAAATACATCCAGTTGTCCCTCCTCAGGAGTTAAACCCAGAGTCAGAAGAAGAGTCAGAAGAAGAAGAGGAAGAAGCTATCCCAGTCAGAGTTAGACCTCCTACTCCAACTTACCCAAGAGAAATCAGACCTCCTACTCCACCTAATCAAACTCAAATTTCTCCTCCTCATTCCCAAAGAGAAGAATCAGAATCGTCAGAACACTCGTTCTTCCCCGCTCCACGTAATCTACCCCGTGTAAACCAATTTTCCATCTACGGCATCTCTGTCGCCGATCGCTCTGCACCGCCTCCTTACCAAAGAAGGAATCCTCTCACTGAAACACCAGACTCTCAATCAGAAAACTAGTCAAACATGTCTCACGGAACTGACGTCAATGATCTTATTGACGCGCTTAACGCGCTAACTTTGGAACAATCAATGGCTAATACCGAAAGGAAGAAAGATGTTACCAAGAAAATAGCCGACCCAGGATATTGGGATGGAAACCGCCCCTCTTTCCGCCTATGGTGGCTAAGAATAAAGTTATGGGCTAAGCAATAACATTGGGAAACCAATCAACTCCGCACTGTGGCAATTCTCTCACAGATGAACGGAAAAGCTTCTAGATTCGCACTCCTAACATTAGAAGCATGCGAAAGAAACACCGATATTCCCACGGGAACACCCCCGATCATCCCAGGAGATCGTGCATGGTTGACGTTAACCGAACTAGAGACCAAGGTTAAAGAATTCTTCCAAATAGATGTCCTTGCACATGAGAGTTTAAAGAAACTGGAAGCACTCAAACAAGGCTCTATGGACATTCACTCATTCTCACAACTCTTCAGTATTCTCTTCCGAGAATCGGGAATCTCCGAAGAGCATGGCTTAACAATTCTAAAGAAAGCAGTTAACTTCCAAATTTATCAGCAACAATCCCTAAATATGACCGAGGCTAAAACTGTACAAGAACTCCTAAACAACTACGTAGACATCGGGAGAACATATGAACGGATGAAGCTAGAACAGTCAACCGGAAATCCGTTCCGTTCCAATTATGGAAACCCATCATATCCGAGCAGTTCACGCCCATCGCCCCAGCCAAGGTTTACCAAATACAGCTTACAACCAGGTCGAGGTGCACCCATGGACATTGGTGCTGCGAACAGACCTTCTTTAAGAGGCAAATGCTATAATTGTCTTGGTCCACACCTCGCACGCGATTGCAAACAACCCTCCACACGCTGCTGAAACTGTGATTGGTCACGAGGTGAACACAAAAACAATTGTAGAAACTACAAAGGAAAGAGCACACGCCAAGCTCGAACCTTGAACACAGACCCTGAAGAATCTCACGAAGCAGAAATAGAATTCGATGAGATGAAGGCCTCCTTCTTGGAGATAGAACCAGAAGGAAAGGGAAAAGCCAAAGCGGTCTAGATGAACTGGGTGTCCAGATTGCTAAACCCAACAAGGATCAATCTAATAATAGTCTAACGGGGTCTCATTCAAGTGAGCTCGGCCGGGACTTGAAACCGGTGCTTAATTCCATTAACACAATAGACAACAAAATCCCAGACCAGATTCGTATTCGTGGAAACAACTCCAGAGATATCACATTGCCCGTTAGCATAGCGCCTATCAATAGCAAACACTTCATACCCGCAGAAGCCCTGCTGGATTCAGGTGCTAACACGATATTCATAGATCAATCGTGGGCCAAAAGGCACAAGTTACCACTCTCACCCCTTCATCACCGCTTACTAGTGTACAATGTCGATGGATCTAGAAATTCCGCTGGAGACATCACACACTATGCGGAGATAATCATTGATTACCAAGGTCATCGCGAGAAGACGACAGCCGAAATAACCAATCTCGGAAAGAATCAGGTTATTCTAGGATACACATGGCTAAAGAACCATAATCCAGAAATAGATTGGTCACAAGGCAAAGTTCTCATGACACGCTGCCCAAGCACTTGTCAAAACCTTAGGGCAAAGCCTTCCTTCTCACGGTACATAGAAGAACAAGAACGTGTCGCATTTGATCACGTATACGCTCTCAAACGGGAAAATCCTGAAAAGGATAAACCAGCTGAGAAATCCCCGGAAGAACTTGTTCCCCGTGCCTATCACAAGTTCATCCACCTGTTCAAGAAGAAAGAATCCGAGCGTATGCCCACACGTAAACCATGGGATCACGCAATAGATCTCAAAGACACTTTCGTGCCGAAGAAAGGCCGATTAATTCCCTTATCCCCACAAGAACAAGAAGAAGTCAGTGCCTTTATCGATGATCAACTCCAAAAGGGTTACATCCGCCGTTCTACATCCCCACAGACTTCTCCTGTGTTCTTCGTGCCAAAGAAAGATGGAAAGAAGCGCATGGTACAGGATTACAGATACCTCAATGAACACACGGTGAAAAACAATTACCCGCTACCTCTGATATCCCAATTGGTCGATAAGCTAAAAGGAACTAAACTATTTACCAAGATGGATCTCAGATGGGGTTACAATAATATCCGTATCAAAGAAGGCGATGAATGGAAAGCCGCTTTCGTTTGCCACCGAGGTTCTTTCGAACCATTGGTCATGTATTTTGGACTCTGTAATTCCCCCGCTACCTTCCAGACCATGATGAACGAAATATTCGCAGACATGGAAGACACCGTAGTTGTCTACATTGACGACATCATGATCTTTACCAAGACAGATGACATAAAGGAACATGAGAAAGTAGTTCTCAAAGTCCTCGCATGCCTAGAAGAGAACGACTTATTCATCAAACCAGAAAAATGCCACTTCCATACCAAAGAAGTTGAATTTCTTGGCATGACAATAACTCCCGAAGGCATCAAAATGGATGATGACAAAGTCAAGGCTATTACCGAATGGCCGACTCTGACTACAGTCCGCGGAGTTAGAAGTTTCTTAGGACTAGCCAACTTCTACCGCCGCTTTATCCAAGATTATGCGCAAGTCGCATGACCCTTGAACGATCTTACCAAGAAAGACACCCCTTTCTCATGGAAAGAGTCGCAACAAGAAGCGTTTGACACGCTAAAAAGGAAATTCACTACCGCCCCTATTCTTGCTTTCCCAGACAATGATAAGAAATTCCGCCTAGAAACCGATGCATCTAATTTTGCAACTGGAGCCGTTCTATCTATAGAACAAGATGGCAAATGGCACCCAGTCGCATTCTCTTCCCACTCCATGTCACCAGAAGAACGTAACTATCCAATCGCAGACAAGGAGATGCTAAGTGTTATCCGAAGTCTAGAACAATGGAGACACTATCTAGAAGGCGCAAAACAGGAATTTGAAATTTGGAACGATCATGCAAACCTTCAATGGTTTATGCAACGGCAAGATCTAAACAGGCGACAAGCCAGATGGTCTCAGTACCTCTCTCGTTTCAATTTCAAATGGATCCACAAAGCCGGATCTCAAATGGGAAAAGCCGATGCTCTCTCTAGAAGAGAAGATCACGCAAAAGGAATAGAAGATGACAATAAGCAAGTCTTAGTCATCCCTCCAGAACAAATAGCCGCCACATCCGTGCACATAGCCACAGATAGTGACGATATTCTGGAAAAGATAAAGAAAGCAACATGGAAAATTCTAGAATCAGAAGCCATCAAACTTTGCAAGGAACATGGCATCTGTACAGAAAAAGACAAACTTCTCTATGATAAGAAGAATCGGATTTTCATGCCGAATGATCAGGATCTCCACATGGAAATCATACGCCTATACCATGACACTCCTGTTGCCGGACATCCAGGAATAGATCGAACCCTAGAACTGCTACAGCGTAGCTATACTTGGCCTGGAATGCCCACGCTTGTCAAAGACTACGTCTCACGCTGCAATAGATGCGCACGCTTCAAAGGCATCAACACTGCACCTGCTGGAAAACTGTTACCATTGGAAATTCCGGATCTTCCATGGGAACATGTCAGTGCAGACTTCATGACAGATTTCCCAGAATCAAATGGATTCAATTCCATTCTAGTAGTCATTGATCGATTCTCCAAAGAAGTCAAATTCATCCCCTATACTAAATCTGTCAATGCCTTACAGATAGCTAGACTGTATCTCACACACGTATGGAAGCATCATGGACTTCCTAAAACAATAGTATCGGACCGAGGACCGCAATTCGCATCACAAGTGATGAAAGACTTATGTAAACGTCTCGGCATCACGCCTAAACTCTCTACCGCACGTCACCCGCAAACAGATGGACAAACGGAATGCATGAATAGAGACCTACAACAATATCTCCAACTATTCACCGTAGAAAAGCAACACGAATGGTCAGAATGGTTGCCAATTGCGCAATTCTCATACAACTCGAAAAGGCAAACCTCTACACAGAAAACCCCATTTTCTGTCACACGTACATACGAACCAAAAATAGGAATAGAAAATCACACGGCAAAAGCACCCGCCGCCGCTAAACTCACTGACGAAATCGAACAAACCCTAAAAGAAACAAAAGAAAATCTAGAAAAAGCACAAAAACACATGAAAAAGCAAGCAGATAAACATAGAACAAACGCTCTACAATACAAAGTAGGAGACAAGGTTTGGCTTAGCACAGATGGCCTAAAACTCCCATGACCTTCAAAGAAGCTCACGGAGAAATGGTTAGGGCCATACGAAATCATTAGCTTCAAAGGAAGCAATGCTATTGAACTCCGACTTCCACGCACCATGAAAGTGCACAATGTGTTCAATATAGCTAAAATTAAACCATACAAGGAATGCCTATCAGGCCAACATGCTGACAAACCAGGTCCAATACTCGTCACAGAAGACAGAGAGGACAAATATGAAGTTGACTACATAGTTGACTCTAGACTATGAGGGAAACGACTAGAATTCCTAGTACACTGGAAAGGATACGACAATACGGATAGAACGTGGGAACCCCAATCAAATCTTACTAATGCGCCGGATGCAATAAAGGAATTCTATAAAAAGAATCCATCGGCTCCCCGTCTACTCCACATGACTCAGGTTGACTTCGAAAAGCTGTTCAAACCTTACGAAAACTTCACAGCATTGACTGCGGAGGACAGCTTATATAATCATCATGAAGCAATATAAAAAGAATCCGCTTCAGCCTGACCAAACCCCAATTTGCTTCCTTCCTACAAACTAGTCGAGCACCGCTCCTAGCAAATACTCTAACAATCTTACCACCTCGTCAACCCTCCACTACCTTCAATGTCTTCTTGGACCAACCCTACCACTCAATTCCATGCAAACGCCATCATTAACGAGTACCTCAATCACAACCCTAACGCCCCTCACATCAATACCCCTGCTCACCCCACCACCCTCACCCCTGTTCCATGGTCATGGATAGACTTCGGTCTACTGATCACTTATATGGTATCGATATTTACACTCTGTGTCGTTCTCATAGAGAACAGCACATTATTTGTCATAGGGATGCTTACCCTATTGACTATAATCTCCTTGTCCTTCGTGCTCATGACCGCACTATACGTGCATGGCTCAGTGCAGGACGGCAAGGGGATAACATTAGAAATAATGTGTGACAATACTAACGGTCGCAGCATGTTCAAAGGATTTAGCATTACCATGCCCGACAAATACTTCATCGAACAAGAAGGTTACAGTTATGAAGTTTATTCCCGCGATTTCAGAGCCAGAGAAAAGGAACAGCACGATGCCCTCATGGAACGAACTAAACCAGTTCACCAACAGATTGAGGCAGATGCTGAAAATATCAATGCCTGGGCTGGATTCCCCTCGTGGGAAGAAAATGAACAAACGCGGATAACGAGGACAGTAATGACGATGTCACTCTTCACAGCGATAACGAGCTGACTACTGCCAACAGCTTCGTAGCTGTATACAACCTTCACATCTGATGAAGAAAGGTCGTGATTGCCTGGAATGCAATCCATAGAGAGGGGGTAGTGTTACAAATGGTACAGTTCTTACCTTTCTTCTCCTACACTTTTACTTACTTCTCTACGCTTCAGCTTTACTTTTGGACTTAGTCGAATATTCTGTACAATAGTCACGTGACCTAATCACGTGACCTGATCACATGACTCTATCACGTGACACGGACTACCTTTTCCGCTTACTCATACATGCTTACTCTTGCTTACTCATTTTCGATTACCTTTCTTACTAAGACTGCTGCGCTGCAGTCAGCATTACTCATCCTTTCTATTGTTCTTACTCAGCTGCTGCGCATTGCTGTACGCTGTACTTTTGCTATTGGCTAGTAGTTAAAGTTCATACCAAATAGGTACAAACAAACCAATAGTATATAAACCAGGAGTCTGAAGGGCGTCCCCCTCAGTCTTGTTCTCCTGGAGTTCTCCTCATCAGCTCTCCTCTAGACTGACTACCTAATTGTTCTAGCAAAGCACTTCAGCACTACAGGTGAGTTGTTGAGTGTTTCAGAAACTATCCTATTACTGACAAGAAAATACTTTTAGTCATACAGGCACTGGAGTAATGGCATCATTATCTAGAAGGTGCTAGATACCAATTTGAAATATGGAATGACCATGCAAATTTGCAATGGTTTATGACCAGACAAGATATCAACCAGAGATAAGTACAATGAGTGCAATACCTGTCTAGGTTCAATATGGTTCGGGTTCATAAGCCTGGAGCTTCTATAGAAAAAGCCAATGCTCTCTTACGATAAGAAGATCACCAAATTATCATAGAAAATGACAATAAAGGAGTTCTTGTAATCTCCTTGGCGAACATTTGCACAGTTGTTTTGAATGATGAAGGGATACAATTAAAACAAAAAATATTCTTAGCATGGTGCAAAGTGCATGAAAACAATATACAGAAGTTGTATAAACAGAGATATGTCAAAAAATGTAATGGCTATCTCTATGACCCTGAGAACCAGCTCTACATTCCAGAAGAATCTCTACTATAGCTAGATATAGTCCACTTATACCACGACATACCAAGTGCTGGTCACCCTGATTATGAAAAGATGCTTGAATTAATTTGGCACAACTACACATGGCCTGGGCTTGCCACTTATGTTAAAGACTATATTGCTAGATGCAACACGTGTCAGAGATTCAAAAGTTTGAATCAGGCATCTAGTGGTCTATTACAATCTCTCCCCATCTGTGAGGGGCCCTGGCAAGATGTCACTATGGATTTTATTATTGACCTCTCTCTTTCTAATAGTTATATGGCAATACTGATAGTCATTGACCAATTCTTGAAGGAAGTGGGGTTGATGCCTTGTACTAAAGAAGTCTTGGAACTTAACATAGCTTGTCTCTTTCTCTCCCACATCTAGAAGCATTATGGCTTACCAAAGATGCTCACATTAGACCATGATCCACAATTTACTGCAAAGATCACATATGAAATCAACAATGGTCTTGGTATTGATACCAAGCTTAGTATGGTGTTCCATCTGTAGACTGATGGACAGTTAGAAATCATAAATAAAGAAGTAGAAAAATTCCTGAGGATATTCTGCTTTGAAAAACAAGATAAATAGGCTGATTGGCTAGCTATTGCCTAGTTCTCTATAAACAATAAAACCCATGCTGCAATAAAAAAGACTCTATTTGTAGTCATATGCTCATATGAGCCAAGAATAGGGGTTAAATCTCCAAAAGTTCCCACTGAGGCCCTGGTAGCTGATTTATTTACCACAATGATGGCACAGACCATCAAAGATATTAAAAATAACTTGGCTAAGGCCAAAGAAAAAATGAAAACATAGGCTGATAAACACTGCTCAGCTATACCAAAATATCAAATTGGCCAGCAAGTCTGGCTCTCTACAGAAAATCTGTATTTAACATGTGCATCTAAAAAACTGTCTGAGCGATGGCTTGGACCATATGAAATTATTGGTTTGGCAGGACCAAATGCAGTAAAATTAAAACTTCCTTGCAGCATGAAGATTTATCCCACAGTTAATGTCAACCAAATTAAACCCTACCATGAGACCCTTGAAAGGCAACCTGTATCATGGCCAGAGCCAGTAAATATTATGGAAGACAGAGACAATGAATGGGAAATTGACTATATCATAGACAGCCATTTATGGCAATGCAAACTTGAATACCTTGTGTATTGGAAGGGCTATGATGAGACAGACCATATATGGGAACTAAAGGCTAATCTCTCTAATATGAAAGAAAGTGTGAGAGAATTCCACCTTAAAAACCCAGTGGCACCTGGGGCCCTATCTATTGACAAGAAAGATTTTGCTTATCTCTTTGAAAGACGTCCCAAAAATGTCACAGAACATCTGGATGAACCCTTTAGTTACCTAGAAGTTGACTTATAGAGAGGGGGTAGTGTTATAGCTTATTACCTCCACAAGTATATTCAATGGACTTAGTCATTTTTCCTTTCTTTTCCCAATCCAAATCTCCAGTCATTTCTCCTTTTAGTTATATTGAACACATGTAGAACATGTGATTTCTCATATCCATTTCTGCTTCTTTCCTTCTTCTTTTCTTCATGTTCTTTATTTCCATATGACTATATCATAGCCTCACTTCTTTACTTCTCTTCCATTCTTATGCCTTATGCATCACAAAGACTATGCTTTTCATTTCCATTCTTCCAATAGCATATGCCTCTCTTATCTCTTATCTTCATGGGTTATAGGTATTTCTATTATTAGTAGATAAGGATCAAACATATACATACAAGCCTATGAGTATATAAACCCTAAGAGCTAAGCTGGATGTTCTCCAGTTTAGTTCACTTGATCTTTCCTTCAAAGTCCAACTATTCTATCTCAGTCCTCCATCTCCTTCTGTTTGAGTAGCATCTGATTGTCTTAGGACTTTCGAATGTTTCAGCTGTACTATAAGGAACAATTGCCTTATTCCAGGCTGAGGCCAAGAGAGCGAGAAGAGAGATATCCTATATAAACCAATGTTTGGCCAAGCTAGAGGCCAAACCAACAAGAAGACTGACTAAAGTCAAGATCCAAAGAAAAGTAGTGTTTGTGGTAGATCCAAGCTCCTATAATAGTTTCACCAGTAAGTTTGAAGTATAGTAGGCCAAGGTGAAGATATACATTTCAATAAACAATAATGTCTTTATTATAAACAAGAAAAGAGTAGTGGCAGTTTTTTCCTATCTAACCAACAAAACTGGTAACTTCACCCAGGTTACCCTTAATTTAGCAGAAGAGATAGGAATTTGGCCCCTCTGTGAACAAATTTGCAGGGTAATTGAGAAGAACTTCTATTCCTTTCTTGATAGTGACTAGGCATATAATCAATTGCTAAAATTAAAACAAGAAAATATATTGACTAACAAGTTCCTGATCAACTTTACAATACTAGCTAGGTAGGCCAGCATAAAGGAAAGCCATAGAAAGATATTACTTGAATAGGTACTCTGGCCTGAAATAACACAACTCTTCCTCTAAGGGAAGTAAGCCCTAGATATGAGAGATTATGTTAAGGAAGCTTGCCAAATTAGATTGGCCCTAGAGCAGGCCAAGTACATAAAAGAAATAGCTTCTAGAGATATATGTTATATCTTCCAAAACTCCTCTTCCAGATTCCATGACTCAAACATTATGGACATTGACACTATCCAGAGAAGGGGGTGCTTTAATTGTGGTGGCTAGCATATGCCAAGGGACTATAAAGTATCCAAGAAGGAATGCTCTGAATACCACTAGCTTGGTAGCAAGTACTTTCCTAGGTACAAAGGAAAGAACAAGACAATTAGAGCCACAAGTGTGGAGCTCTTGAACAATACAGAAACAAAAATTACAGAAATAACTGTGCCTCAAATGAGGGCATTCTTCAGATTAGAATATGAGATTGAGATGAAAAAGCAGAGAAAAGAATTTGCCTAATAGGAGAAATAAGTTCCTATAGAGCTGAAATGAACCCTTTATTTTCTAACTGCTTTTTTGTACTAGTATCTATGGACTTGTCTTCAAGTATAACCAACAAGAGATCTTATGAAAGTGGGCTTGCTATATAGGAATGTAGGCTTAATTTCTTGGAAAAGAAAAAAGAGAAAAATATTACAAAAGAGAATATTCAAGAGATGCTTGAAATCCTAGAGTGAATCTCAATAAAAAATGTAAAAATAAGAAAAGAAATCTATATAAACATTACTATAGCAGATATAGAAAAGAAAAAAAAAATCCACACCTATAAAGTATTACTAGACTTAGATGCTAATGGCATATTTATAGATTGATAATGGCCATGTGAACAAGAACTAACCCTAACCCCTCTATTCCATGCTATTCTAGTCTACAATATCAACAGTACCAAAAATAGAGCAGAAGATATCACTCATACTGCCAATCTCATAGATGAGTATTAAGATTATAGGAGAAAAGTCACTGCCAAAGTCATAGAACTTGGCAAAGTACTAGTAATATTAGGATATATGTGGCTGAAGAAACATAATCCCAAAATTATCTGGTCAAAAGGGAAAGTACACCTCATATACTGCCCATGTTCATATTATTTAATATTGGAAAGATCTATCTTCATCTGAAGTCTAGAAGAGAAGGAACTTAATAATATGCCCTATGTATACTAACAATTACATGCCTTGGAGAAACTTGCCCAAGTAGAAAAGACACCCACAGAGCTTGTCCCAAGAGAATATCACAAGTTTCTCAAAGTATTCACTAAATATAACTTAGAATAGATGTTATTCTACAAGCCATAGGGTTATGCCATAGATCTCAAAGAAGACTTTAAATCTGAAAAGAGACACTTGATACCCCTACTAGTAGATGAGCAGAAGAAAGTCTTGAACTTTATTGATAACCAACTAAAAAAGGAATATATTCATCCATTCAAATCCCCTTAAATATTACCTATATTCTTTGTCCCAAAAAAGAATAGCAAAAAGAAAATGGTATAGGATTACCATTATCTCAATAAGTGGACTATCAAGAACAATTACTCTTTTCCTCTGATTAGTCAGCTGGTGGATAAGTTAAAAGAAGCCAAACTATTTATCAAGATAGATCTATGATAGGGCTACAATAACATATATATCAAAGAAGCTAATAAATGGAAAGCTGCATTCATTTGTCACTGAGGAGCTTATGAACTTCTTGTAA
This sequence comes from Chalciporus sphaerocephalus, assembly GCA_038094055.1. Lineage (NCBI taxonomy): Eukaryota > Fungi > Basidiomycota > Agaricomycetes > Boletales > Boletaceae > Chalciporus > Chalciporus sphaerocephalus. Next base: position 7,440 of record JBBPTH010000198.1, on the reverse strand, counting down.
TATACTTTGATCTCTGTAACTCCCCAGTAATCTTCCAAGTAATAATAAACAAGATCTTTGCTAATATAGAAGATATGGTAGTTATATATATTGATAACATTCTAATATTCACAAAGATAAACAATCATAATAAATAGAACAGAATTATAAAAGAAGTTCTATATCAGCTAGACAACAATGATCTATTTATAAAACCTAAGAAAAGCTCATTTAAAGTTAAAGAAGTCAAATTCCTGGAAATAATTGTATCCAATCAAGAAATCAAAATAGATCAGTCAAAAGTCAAGGTTATACTAGACTGGCCTATTCTCATAAGAGTTTTCAAGCTGTCAGAGCCTTCCTCAAACTAGTCAACTTTTACTGTTATTTTATAAAGGACTTTTCTATGATAGCTAGACTACTCAACAACTTGACAAAGAAAGATCAACCCTAGACTTGAGGAGATTGACAACAAAAAGCATTTGATATGCTTAAAGAAAAGTTTATCATGGCCCTGATTCTGGCATTCTCCAATAATAATACTAAGTTCAGACTAGAATGTAATACTTCAGACTTTATCATAGGAGTTATTCTATCTATGGAAAAGGACAACAAGTGGTATCCTATTATCTTCTCAAGTTACTCTATGAACTCACAAGAGCAAAACTATCAGATAGCTGATAAGAAGATACTAGCAATTGTGTACCTAGAAGATATCAAATATAAGTTTGAGATATGGACAGATTATACTAATCTTGAATACTTCATAAAATTATAAGATCTGAATCAATGACAGGCACACTAGGTGCAATATCTAAGTCACTTCAATTTTAAATTAGTATAGAAGCTAGAAACTTCCATAAAAAAGATATATGCCCTCTCAAGATAAGAACACCATAGCAAGGGGATAGAGAATAACAATAAAAATATCATGCTTATTAAACCAGAATGGATTTGAATCCAGAGAGTTGACATCAGATCTAAGATTATTGAAAAACTTAAAAGAGAACCAAATAAAATCCTAGAAACTAAAGTTAAAGGGATAATTGAAGACAACGGCCTCTACTGGCTAGATGATAAAGTTTATGTATCTACAGACCTCCATATGGAGATTATTGAACTCTATCATGACATCCTAATTGCTAGACATTTAAGTAAAGAAAAAATATTTGAGTTGATTCCTCATAATTACTTCTGGCCTAGATGCTGAAAAGAAATCAAGTTGTATGTTTCTCACTGTGAACAATGTGCATACTTCAAAGGAAGAAATGTGGCCATTCTAGGAAAACTATAACCTAAATCTATTCCCAAAGAACTATAATAAGATATCTCCATGGATTTTATCATAGATCTTCTATCTAGCAATAGATTTGACTCTATTCTCATAATCATTGATCAATACTCAAAAGAAACCATATTTATTCTTATGACAAAAACTATCAAGATTGGATCTAAGATAATAGAAAAACTCAAATAAAAAACAAATAAAATCCTAGAAACTGAAGTTGAAGAGATGATTAAAGACAATGGCCTCTATTGGCTAGATGACAAAGTCTATATGCCTAAAGATCCCCATATGGAGATTATTAAACTCCATCACAACACCCCAATTGCCAGACATCTGGATAAAGAAAAGATATTTAAGTTAATCTTATAAAACTATTTCTGGCCTAGCTATCAAAAAGAAGTAGAGTTATATGTCTCTCACTGTAAATAATGTACATGCTCCAAAGGGAGAAATGTAGCTATTTTAGGAAAACTACAATTCAATTCTATCTCCAAAGGACTATGGCAGGATATATCTGTACACTGTATCATAGATTTCCTATCTAGTAACAGATTTGGTACTATTCTCATAATTATTGATTGATTCTCAAAAGAAGCCATATTTATTCTCATGACAAAAACTATTACCACTTTAGAAACAGTAAAACTTTATCTTAAAAATATTTAGAGATGTTATGGATTCTCCAATACAATTATATTGGATCATGGACCACAATTCACATCATAAGTAATGAAAGACTTTTGTCAAATATTGCAAATAAAAACTAAGCTCTCTACAGTATATTAACCACAAACATATGGACAAATAGAATATGTTAATTGAGACTTACAACAATACCTTTGTTTATTTATATCTGACAAACAAGATCAATGAGAAGATTGGCTTCCACTGGTGGAATTCTCATATAATGATAAGCAACAATCAGCTACTAAGAAGTTGCTGTTTGAAATCCTGAAAACTTACTGAAAACTTATACTCCCAGGATAGGGATAGAATCCTATAGTTCTAAGGCACTAGTGGCTGAGAATTTAGCCAATAAAATAGTGGAAATGCTAGCTCAAACTATGGATAACTTAAAAAAAGCCCAAGAGGCTATAAAATCACAAGCCAATAAACTTAGGAGCAAGACTCTCAAATACAATATTGGTAATAAAGTATAGCTTAGCATATAAAGTTTCTATCTATCATATGCTTTGCCTAAATTAGCCAAAAAATAGCTAGGCTCTTATAAGATCACAGAACTTCTTGGAACTGATGCAGTTAAGCTATATTTACCTTGCTCAATGCAAGTTCACAATATCTTCAGCATTAGCCTAATAAAGCCATACAAAGAAAGATTACCAGGACAATATACTAACTGGCTGATACCAGCTGTAATAGAAGGAGATAGTAAATATAAGGTAGATTATATAGTGAATTCTAGACTATATCACAATGGCATGCAATATCTGATCTATTGGCTAGATGATCTAAAAGAAGAAAGAACTTAGGAACTAGCTTCTCACCTGAAACAGCCTAGAAAACTCACTAGTTAAAGTGAATATCTCTCAGGCTACTCAATAGAGGAGTTGACAGGAAATGACCAAGAGAAACTGAACTGAAGTCCTCTGGCCACTGCATTGAGAGTTTATATACTACATAGAGTGTATATGTATATGTTTGTACTGGATCTACCAATATCCTGTGTCTACATGAGGAGAACATATGTATCAACATAGCCATGGAATGGATGAGAAGTGTAATATATATGATATGCATATAAGAAGTGATGCATGTGTACACCATAAGGTGTGGCAGAATAGAAGATCATATATGAGAAAGGTATGGAAGTCATGAGATATGGATCTTAGATAGATGAGTGACTGTGTGAAAGAAAGTAAGGTGTGTCCATGAGCGCAAGTGAAGTTGTGAAAGAAAGAAATAAGAGTCTAGGCTCAAAGATAAGATAAGATATGAAAGAGAAAGAGGAAATGTTCTAAGTCCAAAGTTGAGAAAGTAGCATTTGTAACACTACCCTTTCTCTAAAGATTGACTTCCAGGCAATCAAATGGAATATCCTTCAGGTCAATCAAAGTATAATTTTGTTTCTTTTCTTTAAATAAGGAAGCGAAGACATCTGGTGGCATTAAAAGTTGTCTGGGAGCATGGAGTTTCTTTTTATGGAAATCAAGCACTGCTTGCTTTATATTTTCTAGATGACTTTTTGGTTTCTATATCCTTTCGCTTTCATTGTCACCTTTCCAGTGGACCAGGTATTCTAATCTTCGACCTTTGTAGCAAGAATCAATGATATAGTCTACTTCATATTCATTGTCTCTATCTTCTGTCATTAGTACTAGGCCTAGTTCAACCACTTTTTGCCCTGGTAACCTTTTCTTGTAAGATTTGACTTGAGATATATTTATGATAGAATGGATTTTCATAGAACATAGGAGTTTCAGTTCAACTGCATTGCTTTCCATGAGTTTCATGATCTCATATGGTCCGATTTATCATTCCATCAGCTTCTTGGATAAGTATGTCAAGCGCAGGTTTTCAGTTGCTAACCAGACTTTATCTCTAACCTTGTATTGTGGAGCATCGGTCCAGTGCTTACTGGCTTGAGCTTTTATCCACTCTTATGCCTATTTTAAGTTATTTTTGACATCTTCTAGTGTCTTTTTCATATTATCTGTAAAAGATGTGGCAGCTGGTGCCTTAGTTACATAATTCTCTATACCCATTCTAGGTTGATAGGAGCGAATCACTTCAAAGGGACTCTTTTTAGTTGAAGCCTGCTTTTTATTATTATAGGAGAACTGGGTGAGGGGTAACCATTTAACCCATTTATCTTGTTTTTCTGCAGTAAATAGCTAAAGGTATTATTGTAAATCTCTATTCATTCATTTGGTTTGGCCGTTGGTTTGGGGGTGGTGTGAGATAGAAAGGTAAGATATGATATCCAGTCATTTGCATAAGTCTTTTATCATCTATGATGCAAATTGTGGTCCTCGATCAGAGACGATAGATTTAGGTAATCCGTGGTTCTTCCAAACATGAGAGATATATAATTTAGCCATTTCTAGGGCTGTTACTGTTTTATTGCATGAAATAAATTCAACTTCTTTTGAGAACCTGTCAACCACCACTAGGATAGAGTCGAATCCATTAGATAGGGGGAGATCAGTGATAAAATCTGCCGATATATCTTTCTATGGTACCTCAGGCACTTGTAGAGAGTATAACCTGCCTGTAGGTGCTTTGTTTGTTCCTTTGAAATGTGCACACATGTCGTATCTGGAAACGTAGTCTTTTATATAAGTTGGCATTCCTGGCCATATGTAACTGCACTGTAGTAATTCTATTGTTTTTTCATAATTGGGGTGACCTGTGATGGGTATGTCATGGTGTTTTTCCACAACTGATCTCCTGAGATCTCTATCATCTGGAATATATATTCTTCCTTTGTTATCTTTTAATAGTCCTTCAGATACTTCACATATATGGTTTTCTTCACATAACTTCTGTACTTCTGATTCTTTTATCTTTACTATTGCTTCTTTAATACATTTAAGAATTTGTTCACCTTCATCAGAGATTAAGATGGACATCCTAATCTTCTCTGGCAGAATAATAATAATTCCTTTATTATCATCTTCTATGCCCTGCATGTAATCTTCTCTTCTACTTAAAGCATTAGCTTTTCCCATTGAGCTTCCTGCCTTGTGAACCCATTTAAAGTTGAATCTAGATAAATATTGCACCTACCAAGCCTGTCGGCAATTGAGATCTTGTCTTTTCATGAAAAATTGAAGAGTGGCGTGATCATTCCAAATTTCAAATTCGAACTTTATATCTTCTAAATAATGTCTCCATATTTCAAGACTTCTAATAACACTGAGCATTTCTTTGTCAGCAATAGGATAGTTATGTTCTTCTGGGGTCATAAAGTGGGATGTGAATGTGATGGGGTACCATTTGCCATCTTTCTCTATACTTAGGACTGCTCTAGTGGCAAAGTTCGAGGCATTGCTTTCTAGGCAGAATTTAGAATCATTATCTGGAAATGCTAGGATGGGAGCTTCTGTGAACTTCTTTTTAAGTGTATCAAATGCATTTTGTTGTGCTTCTTTCCAATTGAAGATTATATCTTTTTTTGTTAAATTATTCAGAGATCTCACCACTTGAGCATAATCTTGAATGAATCTTCGATAGAAGTTGGCAAGTCTAAGGAAGCTTCTTACTCCTTTTACATTTTTGAGAGTTGGCTATTCCAGAATAGCCTTTACCTTTGATTTGTCTATCTTAATGTCATCTTTTCCCATGATTATTCCCAGGAACTCTACTTCTATGACATGAAATGTGCATTTCTCTGGTTTTACAAAGAGGTTGTTTTCTTCTAGCCTGTGAAGTACCTCCTTGATAATATTGTCATGTTCTTTTTGATCCTCAGTCTTTGTGAAGATCATCAAGTCATCTATATATACCACCACTATATCTTCCATATTAGTGAAGATTTCATTCATTATGGTCTAGAATGTGGCGGGGGAGTTGCATAATCTGAAATATATTATAAGGGGTTCATAAGTACCGCGGAAGCATATAAAGGTGGCTTTCTACTCATTGCCTTCCTTAATGTGAATGTTATTATATCCCCATCTCAGATTTATTTTCATGAATAATTTAGCTCTATTGAGCTTGTTAATAAGCTGTGAGATTAACAGGAGTGGATAGTTATTTTTAATGATATGCTCATTTAGGTAGCGATAGTCTTGAACCATCCATTTCTTGCCATCTTTCTTTAGGACAAAGAATACGGAGGAGGTTTGAGGGGATTTAGAGAATCAAATATATCCATTCTTGAGTTGGTCACCAATGAAGTCACTAACTTTCTTCTGTTTTTCAATTGAAAGAGAGATTATTCTTCCTTTCTTGGGGGAGAAGGTATCCTTTAGATCTATTGCATGATCCCACAGCTTGTGTGTTGGCATCCATTCTGAGTCATGTTTTGAAAATATTTTTAGAAAGCTATGGAATTCTTTTGGAACTAATTCTTCAGGGATTTTCTCAAGTTTAGGTGATTCTTCAATTGCTACTCTCACAATGTATGCTAGATATGTAGCTTCTGCTTCTTCTTTCTCAAGAACCCTTAGGAATGTTGTCTTTTCTTGTAATAGATAGCAGGTTCTTGGGCATCTGATTATCTTGACTTCACCTTTAGACCAGTTGATCACAGGATTGTGCTTCTTTAGCCATATATAACCTAATATGATCTGGTTCTTCCCAAGATCTGTTACTTTGGCTGTTACATGTTCTCTGTGTCCTTCATAGTCTATAATTATCTTAGCAGAGTATATAATATCTCCTGCCGAGTTCTTGATTCCATCTACATTGAATACTGGTATGTGGTTTCTAAGTGGGTTTAGGGGAATTTTATTCTTTTGCACCTATTGGCGGTCTATAAATATCATATTTGCACCACTATCTAGTAATGCTTCTGCTTGTATGAAAGTTTTCTTCTTAGACGGAGATACTTTTATTTTCTTTACAATCTCCTATAATAGTTTTACAGATTAAACACATACTTTATCTAGGATTTCTTCTTCTTCTTCAATTTTTTGTGAGATTTTGTAAGTAGAATTAAGCATTGGATTCAAGCTTCAACCAAGCTTTAGACTGGCCGAAGACCCCACTTGGCATTGTGATAAATTATCTTCTTTTTCAGTTTCTTTGATGTTTAGGATAGAATATTTATTTGTGTCTCTCTGAACACCTAGATTATTCAGAGAGCATGGCCTTTTCCCTTCTCTTCAACCAATTTCATATTGTAGAAGTATGCCTTTATTTTGTCAAAGGACATACCACAGACTTGAGAGGGAAGTTTATTTTGGGAAGTGGTCTGGCGGACAGACCTTATTTTTGAGCACTCTTTCTTGTACTTTCCACCAAGCCACTTACATTCTGTGCACATAATCTTTTCTTTCTTGTAGTCTTTGATTATGTGGTTGCCACCACAATTGAAACATTTTGGGGTATTTCCCATTTTGGTGATATCTATGTCCATGATATTTGGGTCTTGCCATGGACCTTGGGTAAATTTAGAGGATATGCATCCCCTTATGAAATCAAGTATTTCTTGGGCAGCACCAACTTCTTGTATTGTTCTTATGTAAGTGAGGACTGAGTTCTCTCGC
>JBBPTH010000197.1:0-19048 GCA_038094055.1 Chalciporus sphaerocephalus | reverse complement strand
GCCGCCTCTCCCACGAGCAGGGCTAGGAAAGCGGGAAAGAGGAGTGTCGGGCTGTGGGATAACCTCTTGATCGTTGGGATCCTGGATCCCTTCTCTAAGATGACCGGTGGTGGGGTCGTAGACCTCGAAGATGTCGTATGCTGGGTAGATGATTGATAACACTAGAGGTGAGCCTTGTCAGATGTCGCCCTTGACCTTATCTAAAGGAAGGTTCTTACTTGTTTTCAATTGGAGTACTGGTTTACTCGTTTCAAGAACTAGAGGATTCGGCTTGCAGGTAGCTAGTCTGCAAGGGGAAAGTTAGTAAAGTCTTGCTCTAATGAAACACTCAACAACTCACCTAGAGCGCTGAAGTGCTTGAGTCAGAACAATAAGGTAGTCAGGCAAGTGGAGAGCTGATGAGGAGAACTCCAGGAGAACAAGACTGAGGGGACGCCCTTCAGACTCCTGGTTTATATACTATTGGTGTGTTTGTACCTATTTGGTATGAACCTTAACTACTAGCCAATAGCAGAAGTAGAGCGTACAGCAATGCGCAGCAAGCATAGCCTTGCGCAGTAAGCTGAGTAAGAACAATAGAAATGATAAGTAAGGATTGACTGCGGCGCAGCAATCTTAGTAAGAAAGGTAATCAAGAATGAGTAATCAGGAGTAAGCATATATGAGTAAGCGGAAGGATAGTCCGTGTCATGTGATCAAGTCACGTGATTATTGTACAAGATATTCGACTAAGTCCAAAAGTAAAGCTGAGTCAAGTGAAAGCGTAGTGAAGTAAGTAAAAGTGTAGGATAAGAAAGGTAAGAAATGTACCGTTTGTAACACTTACCATTCTAAACTAGTCTTAAAATGTTGCTTCCAGCTTGATATACCAGATATGCTCATTATGCTGCAAGGAAAGCTCCTGGCCATTGAGCATACAAGGAAGAAAGATAAGACCCATGTCTTCATCCATTCTGAGCAGTTCAAGGTAAGTTATATGTTTACCAAGTTCCTCCAGTACTCATCGGAATTTATAGGAAATCTTAAAAGATCGCTTACACTCCTGTTTACTATTGCCAAATTTGATCAACTACCTGGTGGAGCTTCCTGAGAATATTTGGGTATATGTGGTCTAAGAAATCACAACTCATGTATACTAAACTTTCCTACCAGACTTTCATGAAGAAGAACCTCCCAGTATTCAAGGTTCCTGGGAAAGCACTTGACGATCCAGAAATGTCTGAATACATCAATGGTCTCATGAAAGACATCCTCACAAAGCAATGTGCAATGATTAAGAACAAGGTATGCAATATGGAGATTAGTTATTGCTTGCTCACTGTAATCATTCCATCTAGCTTGCACTTAGTATCAAAGCAAGCAGCATATTTCACTTCTTGCCAAATCTCTCGCTCAGACTGGATATTATGAGGTGATAACAACTCAATGGGCTCGGTTTGCATACTTGATAAATATATAAATCCACTCATAGCTATCATACTGTTACTCACTTCACTAGCAAGCATCCCTGGTGACATTCAATAACCTTGTCAAGAAGTTGATGGCGAAGATCTTAGAATCAGATAGCCATGTCACCTGTTCAAGGTTCCAATGCTGCTTCTACCAGGATATGGGTACAGACTGACTTTTGGGAGTATGTCAATCTCGTGTGTGTACTCATGTTGAAGAGGGGGAGCTAACATTGGACGGACGCAAGAAGAAGCTAGATGTGTGAGTCTTCAAGCCCTTGTAGTTGTCCCTATATGGTAATCATCTTGAAATTAACAGGTTTTTTGCCTCCTGTCTCCAGTCTGACCTCAAGAACTATCTAGCCACGAAATGTGCTATCCCTTCTTCTGATCAAGTTCTTTCTGAATGGCAGAGGGACATTCATCAAAATCTCGTGTGGTAGTGATTGGTTTTTAAGAATACTGTCCCTATATTGCTCACTTGGATTGCTCACTACTGTCCATACAGAATCCTTTATTCCTCCTCTCTGATATCAAACCATATTTTCCTTCTTTTCTTGTTTTTCCATTTTCCCATTTTCCCAATTTCCTATTTCCCTGTTTCCCTGTTTTCCCCTCTCTCTCCTCTCTTTTCCCCCTCTCCCTTTATCTTCCATATGTGACATCTATTGTGTACTTGCTGCACCTTTGTCCTCATGTACTCCACTACTATCAATAAATCGCTTTCATTCCTTTACTGCTGAGCAGCTGAAAACAAAACATACCATAGTGTGAGATTAGTCATAGTCACAAATCACAAATACTGTGAGAGCTATATGCTGTCCGACAATTAAAATATTCCTCAAACATTCAATGGATGCTTTGCATGTCACCCAAATCAGTGTTGTCAGATTATATATACTACTATACAGTAATTACTTCAAGAACTGTGATGCAAACACCACAAGCAACCTACCCTGTCTCACTGCTTAAGCATTTTGTGCATATTAGAGATTTGGTTCACATGTTACCTAGACTAGTCTTACTAGAGTATGCATACCCTCATGCTATAGTTAGTTGATACATTGCAGTGTGTATACTACAATTTATGTCTCATATTTATTGCCACGTCAGTTGTACCACCACTCAGCTCAACCTCACATGAACATGGGTACAATCATTTAGCACACAGTATATACCCCATATGTAGAGCAACTATCCTGACAAAAGTAGTCTACAGTGTCCACGTTCTACAACCATGGAGAGAAATACTTTATCCGTGATCCTAAGATCATTCAACTGACATTATTAACTATGTTTATCTGTAGTAAATACTGTGCATTGGCCAAATGCTAGACCTGAGGATGACAAGGCAGTTGACTAGAGTATATAAAAAATTGGTTCTGTTCTCAACAACTCATCAATGATACAGCAAACCAATGGATTATATATATTATGGTAGGCATGTTACCTTCTAGGAGGAGCATACTGTCAATATTAAAAAGATGCTTGTGTGAACAAAAGCCGAAAAATATTAGTTGCATCACCAGCTGACATTCACCAGACATAAATCAAATTTAGCATCCATGGGATGTCAGCTTACTTTAGGCGTGTAGTATGCATTATAAAGTGCTGACTAAGCAATGACCAAGATGATCAATCACACATGTGACTAGAAATGATAAGTGATAGGTCATGTAATATCATATCATGTAACTGTCACACAGGTCATATGACACATAGTCTAATATACCCCTATCTTTCATAGTGTAGTGTATAAGTGCAGCTAACACTTTATTCTTCAATAATAGCAAAGGACTCTTCCTTATATATATACTCAAGAAAGATTGTTACAAACGGTATATTTCTTATCTTTCTTATCCTACACTTTTCCTACTTGTCTATGCTTTCACTTGACTCACTCTTACTTTTGGACTTAGTTGAATATCTTGTACAATAGTCACATGACCTAATCACATGACCTGATCACATGATACTTGACACGTGACACGGACTATCTTTCCACTTACTCATATATGCTTACTCTTGATTACTCATTCTTGATTACCTTTCTTACTAAGATTGCTGTGCCACAGTCAATCATTACTCATCATTTCTATTGTTCTTACTCAGCTTACTACGCAAGGCTATGCATTGCTGCACATTACTATATGCTCTACTTATGCTATTGGCCAGTAGTTAAGGTTCATATCAAATAGATACAAATACACCAATAGTATATAAACCAGGAGTCTGAAGGGCATCCCCCTCAGTCTTGTTCTTCTGGAGTTCTCCTCAACAGCTCTCCTTCAGCTTGACTACTCTATTGTTCTGATTCATCACTCGAATACTCTAGGTGAGTTGCTGAGTGTTTCATTAGAACAAGACTATACTAACCTTCCCCTTGCAGATTAGCTACCAGCAAGGCAAACCCACTAGTTCTTGAAAACAAGTAAACCAGTACTCAGATTGATAAAGAGTAAGAACCTTCCTTTTGACAAGGTTAAGGGCGATAACTGACAAAGGCTCACCACTAGTGTCATACTATAAGATCTCACCTCCTACAACACCTTCTCATACTTTGAAGGCTGCTTGATTGAAAGGTTACCATCGGTTGACCCTAACGACCATGATATTATATCCCTTTCCAACATCGCAACTATCTTTCATCGCTCACCCACTTCGTCCTTCCCAACCACTCTTAACAGATCAGGCATAGAACCCTATACCCACCTAGATCCCACAGACATCTACAAACATCTTCAACTCCTCATAAGAGTCCCATTATCCACTAGAGACCCAAGGCCTAGACCTAACCCACCATGTCAGAACCCTCTCGACCTCAAGCTCGAGAACCTTATTGAAAAATCTAGGGAGATTTACGATCCCTACAACCTAGACCAACCAGTTTCTGAACTCTCCGAGCCAGTTGATTGGGCCCCCCTAGGTCCCCGCTTCTAACTGGCCACATTCGAACTGGTCCCCATATTTTCCATTCAAAGTAGGATTTGATTCTTAATCCACTATTTCCAAAATGTCTCACTCCAGACTCCACCAGATCTCTGCTGGGATTTATCTTGACATTTTCTCCAAGTAACACCAGCAGAGATTATTGGCCAAGGACCTCTCATTCAGAATCGCCAACCATCAACTAATACTGCACCACCCAGGAGTGAGACTAGAGAGTAAAGAAAGAAGCGAAAAATACATAGAAAGGACTCTACCTATAAGAGTAATACTTCTCACTCTTGCCTCCCTCCTCGCACAATTAGAATTAGGCTACTGGTACCTCTCATACCTCCTCATAGAGGTATACCTTACCTTAGGCCACAAAGTAGTCTCAGGAGACCTCAACGGCTCTTGTGAAATAGTTTATACCATTTTTGAAATACATCCACCAGTTTCAGAACAAGAAGTAGAACAGGAGTCAGAAGAAGAAAGAGAAGAAAGACTTGAGCAAGAAGAAGAAGAACCTATTCCAGTCAGAGTCAGACCTCCTACTTCATTTAATCAATCAGAAATTTCTCCTCCTCACTCTCAAAGAGAAGAATCAGAAGTGTCAGAACCTGCTTATTTTCCTGCTCCACGAAATTTACCCTACTTAAACCAATTTTCCACTTATGGCATCTCCATTGCCGATCGCGCCATACCACCTCCTTATCAAAGAAACAACCCACTTGACAAATTACCCGGTCTTGAATCATCTACAGAAGATTAGCACACTGGATTGTGTAAACAGACATAGTAAACTCACAAAAGATAAAAAACAATGTTTTCAATCTCATATCTCAAAGCTTGCTCATTGTAAACTTTCAAACTCCTATCCAAAGAATTCCCCATATTCTCAATTACTTAAACAAGCAAGAAAACTCTCACAAAAACATAAATAAACATATCGCTTACTCCAGATGTCAATGACCTTATTGACGTGCTCAATGCACAACAAACATAGAACACGAACCAACTCCACACTGTGGCAATACTCTCACAGATGAATGGAAAAGCATCTAGATTCACACTTCTAACATTAGAAGCATGTGAAAGAGACTCCTTGACCCAAGTAGGAGTACCTTCCGCCAATAAAGGAGATGCTGCATGGCTAACTTTAGCTGAACTAGAGAACAAAGTTCGAGATTTCTTCCAGATAGAAGTTCTTGCACATGAAAGTTTGAAGAAGCTAGAGGCTCTCAAACAAGGAACTATGGACATTAATTCGTTTACACAGCTCTTTACTATTCTTTTCCAAGAATCAGGAATCTTAGAAGAACATGGTATCACCATACTAAGAAAGGCAGTTGATTTCTATGTTTATCAACAGCAAGCCCTAAATATGAGACGTCCTAATACCGTACAGGAACTCATAAATGACTATGTGAATATTGGAAAAGAATACGAGCAGATGAAATTAGAAAGGTCTACAGGAAACCCTTTCTGACCCTATTCTGGAAGTTCCTCTTATCAAACACCTCTTGGCTGCTACCTCAACCAAGGTTTACTGAATACGGAATACAACTAGGCCGAGGCACACCCATGGACATTGGTGCCACAAATAGACCTTCCTTGAAAGGCAAATGCTATAATTGTCTTGGACCTCATCTCGCCTACAATTGCAAACAACCCTCCACATGCTGTCAGCACTGTGGCTGGTCATAAGGTGAACACAAGAACAATTGCAGAAATAATAAAGAAAAGAGCACACGCCAAGCTCAAACCTTGAATTCAGACCCTAAAGAATCTCACGATTCATAATTGGAATTTGATGAGATGAAGGCTTCCTGCCTTGAAATAGAGGAAGAAGGCAAGGAAAAAGCCAAAGAGGTCTAGACAAACTGGGTGTCCAGATCACCAAAGCCAATAAGAAACAATCTAACAATAGTCTAATAGAGTTTCCTTCAAATGAGCTCGGCCAGGACTTGAAACCGGTGCTTAATTCCATTAAAACAATAGACAACAAAATCCCAAAACAACTTTGCATTCGTGGAAACAATTCTAAAGATATCACCTTATCTATAAGCATAGCTTCCATTAATAGCAAAAAGTTCACACCTGCAGAAGCCCTGCTGGACTCAGGCGCTAATATAATCTTTGTAGACAAATCTTGGGCTGAAAAGTGTAAATTACCACTTTTACCTCTCTGACATCACCTACCAGTATATAATGTCGACGGAACTAGGAATTCCGCAGGAGACATTACACACTATGCAGAAATAATTATTGACTACCAAGGACATTGCGAAAAGATAATAGCTGAAGTAACCAATCTTGGAAAGAATTAGGTTATTCTAGGATATACATGGCTAAAGAACCATAATCCAGAAATAGATTGATTGCAAGGCAAAGTTCTCATGACATGCTGTCCATGGACTTGTCACAATCTCTGACAGAAATCTTCATTCTCACGTCAAATAGAGGAAGCAGAACATGTGGCATTGAATCACGTCTATGCTCTCAAGAAAGAAACTCCCAAAAAAAATAAACTACCCGAGAAAACTCCGGAAGAACTTGTTCCTCATGCCTATAACAAGTTCATTCACCTTTTCAAGAAGAAAGAATCTGAGCATATGCCCATATATAAACCATGGGATCACACCATAGATCTCAAAGAGACCTTCGTGCCAAAGAAAGGCTGACTAATCCCTCTGTCATCACAGGAACAAGAAGAAGTCAGTGTGTTCATTGATAATCAACTTCAAAAAGGATATATTCACCACTCTACATTCCCATAGACTTCCCCTGTATTTTTCATTCCAAAGAAAGATGGAAAGAAACGTATGGTACAGGATTACAGATATCTCAATGAACATATGGTTAAAAACAATTACCCACTACCTCTGATATCCCAATTGATCGATAAGCTAAAAGGAGCCAGATTATTTACCAAGATAGATCTCAGATAGGGTTACAACAACATTCGAATCAAAGAAGGCAATGAATGGAAAGCCACTTTTATTTGCCACCAAGGATCTTTTGAACCATTGATCATATATTTCGGTCTTTGCAACTCTCCAGCAATCTTCCAAACAATGATGAATGAATTATTTGCAGATATAGAAGATGCTGTAGTCATTTACATCAATGACATCTTGATCTTTACAAAGACAGATGATATAAAGGAATATGGCAAAATAGTTCTCAAAGTTCTCTCATGCCTAGAAGAAAATGACTTATTTTTCAAACCAGAAAAATGCCATTTTTACATCAAAGAAGTTGAATTTCTTGGAATGACAATAACTCCAAAAGGCATCAAAATAGATAATAATAAAGTCAAGGCAATTACCAAATGGCCAACTCTGACTACAGTCCAAGAAGTTAGAAGCTTCTTAGGATTAGCCAACTTCTATCACCACTGTATCCAAGATTATGCACAAGTCGCATGACCCTTGAATGATCTTACCAAGAAAGATACCCCTTTCTCATGGAAAGAACCACAACAAGAAGTGTTTGACATGCTAAAAAGGAAATTCACTACCACTTCTATTCTTGCTTTCCCAGACAATGACAAGAAGTTCTGCTTAGAAACCGATGCATTTAATTTTGCAACTGGTGCCATTCTATCTATAGAACAAGATGGCAAATGGCATCCTGTCATATTCTCATCACACTCAATGTCACCAGAAGAACGTAATTACCCAATCACAGACAAGGAAATGCTAAGCATTATCCGAAGTCTAGAACAATAGAGATATTATCTAGAAGGTACAAAACAGGAATTTGAAATTTGGAATGACCATGCAAACCTTCAATGGTTTATGCAATGGTAAGACCTAAACAGATGACAAGCCAGATAGTCATAGTACCTCTCTTGTTTCAATTTCAAATGGATCCATAAAGCCAGATCACAAATTGGAAAAGCCGATGCTCTCTCTTAAAGAGAAGATCATGCAATAGGAACCGAAGATGACAATAAGCAAGTCTTAGTCATCTCTCCAGAACAAATAGCTGCTACATCAGTGCATATAGCCACAGATAGTAACAACATTCTAGAAAAGATAAAGAAAGCAACATGGAAAGTTCACAAATCAGAAGCCATTAAGCTTTGCAAGCAACATGGCATCTGCACAGAAAAGGATGAACTTCATGCCAAATGATCAGGATCTTCACATGGAAATCATACACCTATATCATGATATTCCTATAGCCAGACACCCAGAAATAGATCGAACCCTAGAACTGCTACAGTGTAGCTATACTTGGCCTGGAATGCCCACACTTGTCAAAGATTACATATCTTGTTGCAATAGATGCGCACATTTCAAAGGCATCAACACTACACCTGCTGGAAAGTTACTATCATTGGAAATTCCGGATCTTCCATGGGAACACATCAGTGCAGATTTCATGACAGATTTCCCTGAATCAAATGGATTCGACTCAATTCTAGTGGTTGTTGATCGATTCTCCAAAGAAGTCAAATTCATCCCCTGTACTAAATCTGTCAATGCCCTACAAACAGCTAGACTATATCTCACACATGTATGGAAGCATCATGGACTTCCTAAAACAATAGTTTTGGACTGAGGTCCACAATTTGCATCACAAGTCATGAAAGACTTATGCAAACATCTTGGCATCATGCCTAAACTCTCTACCGCACGTCATCCACAAACAGATGGACAAACAGAATATATGAATAGAGACCTACAACAATATCTCTGACTATTCACCGCTGAAAAACAAAGCGAATAGTCAGAATGGTTACCAATTGCGCAATTCTCATATAACTTGAAAAGACAAACTTCCACACAGAAAACCTCATTTAGTATTACTCACACATATGAACCAAAAATAGAAATAGAAAATCACATGTCTAAAGCACCCGCTGCTTCATTATTCGCGGATAACATAGAATAAACCCTAAAAGAAACAAAAGAAAATCTAGAAAAAGCACAAAAACACATGAAAACCCAAGCAGATAAAAATAGATCAGAAGCTCTACAATACAAAATAGGAGACAAAGTTTGGCTTAGCACAGATGGCTTAAAACTCCCATGACCTTCAAAGAAGCTCTCAGAGAAATAGTTAGGCCCATACGAAATTATTAGCTTCAAAGGAAGCAATGCAATTGAACTCTAACTCCCACGCACCATGAGAGTGCACAACGTGTTCAATATAGCCAAAATCAAACCTTACAAAGAACATTTATTAGGACAGAAGGCTGACAAACCAGGGCTAGTGCTAGTAACTGAAGATCGAGATGATGAATATGAAGTTGACTACATAGTTAACTCCTGATTGAGAGAAAAACACCTCAAATTCCTAATACATTGGAAAGGCTATGATAACACAGATAGAACATGAGAGCCCTGATCAAATCTTGCTAACATGCCGGACATAATAAAAGAGTTCTATAAAAAGAACCCATCAGCTTCCTATCTGATCCGTATAACTCAGGTTAATTTCCAAAAGCTATTCAAACCTTACAAAAACTTCACAGCAACTGTTGTAGACGACAGCTTATATAATCATTATGAAGCAGTATAAAAGACTCGCTGTTTCAACCTGAACAGACCAGAATTCACCTCTCTTTCCAAGTCATTAGTCGAGCCTCGCTCCTAACAACTCCTCTAACAACTTTATTTATCACCTCTATAATCCCACCACCACCCTTCATGTCTTCCTTCATCAACTCCTTTACCCAATACCATGCTAATGCCATCATTGACGACTACCTTGCCCATAACGCCAACACTGCTCACATCGATACTCCTGCCCAATCTACAAAGTAGGCATCCGTCCTCTGGTCATGGATAGACTTTGGTCACCTGATCGGATATTTGGCATTGATATTTACACTCTGTGCCATTCTCCTCACAAACAGCACATCATTCATTTTAGGCATCTTTACTCTCGGAAGTATCATCTTCTTATTCTCCAGGCTTATTATATGGTCCTACGTTCATAGCGCCATCCAGGACAGCAAGGGTTTAACCCTAGAAATAATGCATGACACCACTAATGGTCATAGCATATTCACCAGAATTAGTGTTACCCTATCAGACAAATACTGGATTGAATGCAAAGGATACAGCTATGAAGTTTACTTCCGTAACTTCAGAGCAAGGGAAAAGGAGCAACACGACACCCTGATAAAAAGGACCTTACCAGTTTGCCAAAAGAATGAGGTAGCAACCAATGACCTCAATGACTGGTCTAGTTGCCATCCAACATGGGAAGAAGGTGAAGAAGCTGCAGAAAATGAAAACAGTAATGATGCTGCTACTGTTCATAGTGATACCAATCTCACTATAACCAACAGCTTTATAGCGGTCTACAACTTTGAGGCCTGATGAAGAAAGGTCATGATTGCCTGGAATGCAATCCATAGAGAGAGGGTAGTGTTACAAACAGTACACTTCTTACCTTTCTTATCCTACACTTTTCCTACTTGTCTACACTTTTACTTGACTCACTCTTACTTTTGGACTCAGTCGAATATCTTGTACAATAGTCACATGACCTAATCACATGACCTAATCACATGACACTTGTCATGTGACACGGACTATCTTTCCGCTTACTCATATATGCTTACCCTTGATTACTCATTCTTGATTACCTTTCTTACTAAGATTGCTGCGCCATAGTCAATCATTACTCATCATTTCTATTGTTCTTACTCAGCTTACTGTGCAAGGCTATGCATTGCTGCACATTACTGTACGCTCTACTTATGCTATTGGCCAGTAGTTAAGGTTCATATCAAATAGATACAAACACACCAATAGTATATAAACCAGGAGTCTGAAGGGCATCTCCCTCAGTCTTGTTCTCCTGGAGTTCTCCTCAACAGCTCTCCTTCAGCTTGACTACTCTATTGTTCTGATTCATCACTTGAATACTCTAGGTGAGTTGCTGAGTGTTTCAAAGATAGCATGGACCAAGAAGAGAAAAAGAAAATAAGAAGAAAAGAAAAGTACTATCATATCCTGTTAATCAAGCAATATCATACCATAGAATGTGAAGCAATATAGGGGAAAGATTGGTTTATGCAGTCCCCTTAGTCTGTTTGTATAGTAAGATTGATAAAATAGATTGATAAAAGATCAAAGATGATAAGAGAAAGAAAATAATAGAGGTACATAGATAAAAAAATCATAATAATTTCCCTCTCTCTTCAGGATCATGAAATATAAACTATCCTGAGATACCTTCACATGCCTTTGAACAGCCAGAAACATTGGTGTCTATACTACTATCCTCTTACAATTCTTGCCCAGAGCCTGAACCTACAAAAGAGACAACCCTTATATAGTAATGATCTTCTCTACATAAGGTATTTGATCTAGAGTTAGTATCTGCTTCTTGTAGTCTCTGGTGATTTGTATTCCCAAGTATTCCTTGGCTTCTCCTAGATCTCTTGATTTCCATGACTTCATATCATAGTTCTATTTTGTACCTTTATACATTATCTGTGAATACACTGTGGTAGTGTTGACTCACATGATTTTAAAAATTCAAAACTAAACAATACCTTATATATAGTATATACATTTTCCCATGAATTATGAGTACAACAGAAACCTTGACAAGCAAGGTTACTTCAGTTATTCCTTTAGATGAGAGCCAGCACATGGAGCATTTGATCAAGAATACAACTACATACATGTCCAGGAAATTTGACATGCAAGCAAAACAGGAGACCATTATCAAAAGCCATTATCACCAATAGTCCCTCTATTGCATGCAATCTCTTGAGCAAACTCCTATCCATTTGCCAGGTCATCATACATGCTATGGCAAAGACCAAGGTAGTAAATACATTATGCTTATCTGTCATTCCATGCCTGAATGGTACAGGAGGTTTCGCAACATAATCATGCAATGGGTTTATCTTTGAAAACTAGAAGATCATATAATGATGATATCTGATTGCCCTTTCGTTCCAGAACTTCTATAACGTCCCGCAATCGATCACTGACGGCGTGGCGCTCGGCCGACTGGGTGGCAGAATCTAACTGTCTGTACTCCTCGGCAAGATTACTGTATATCTCCCTGAAGTGACCAAATTCTTCTTCAAGCTCCCCGACGACCCGAGCAAGCACAGTTTGAGGTGGTAGATCCCCTGGACGGAATTTGCCGCCGTTCCGATCCATGGTTTCTAAAATTTCTTCGAGAGTGTGTGCGCGTTCTCGGTTGGAGTCACGCGAGAGCCCTTCATCTTCAACGTCCGGGCATTGAATCTGTGTGTTGGGATCCACGGTCTGATGCACAAATTGTCGTACAGGGAGACCTGCGGACACCTCATCAATAGCGTCTTCGACAGGATCGATAGTTGTTCTCGAGACTGGCAGTCTTTCACCAGCGTCGGGAGACTCGTCCAGGAGCGCGTTGGCGGATGAATGAGACAGCCGCTCCGAGCGTCGTTCGTCAAGTTCAATCGATATCCGATCTAATTCATCATCATCAATGAATCGACTGAGTTTGGGGGAATCGACACTAGTATTATGCTCATTATCCCTGCCTTGACGGCGCTCGTTGAGCCCTTCCTCGACGATGCTGCGAAGCACTTCGATTTCACCGGCCAGTCTTTCAACCTCGGTTCTTAATTGGTTGATTTCCTGGGCCTTCTCTGTTAACGATAATGCATCTGATTCCCGAAGGCGGCGAAGGTCATCGAGAAGTTGCTGCTGAGACGATAAATCAGATGTGACACGACTAAGATGGGTCCTCAACGTCGCTATGAGAGCTTCCAAAGCTTTTTTCTCCTCTACGACTTCGTAGTACTTGGAAGAGGTGAGATCAGTCTCCCTGTGCTTTTTCTCCTTTCCTTTGGACCGAGATCCAGATGGCCAAGGTAAGCGAGCCGCACTGTCATCGACTGCATCGTCAGATTCCACAATTCGTGTCCTTTCTCTAACAACGTCGCGCTTGCACTCTTCCAGCTCAAACTCGAGCTCCCGAACCCGGCGCCGAGCGATGCTATTCTCCGTTTCGAGATGATTTAACCTCGTGTGCAATGCATTTAGCGACGCAATCAGACGAGCTTCAATCTCCTTAGAACTCGAACCTCGGATTGTATGCCTTTCAAGATGCGCTTTGGCAGGGGATATAACTGCATTTGTGAGACCTGTAACGTCTGGTAGGTAAATTCGGCTGCGACCGGCCTTTCTCGCGGTACGGCTGACATGGTTCGCGTTGATTGCAGCATCTGCGATATTGCAGATTTCCGCGTCTTCCAAAGCAGTGTGCGGAATGGGTACACCAGGAGGAGCTCCCTCTTGCGCCTTCCAATTGTCCTGGGCTTGGCGTACGTCCCGGGTGAGTCCTCGTGCCATCTTTGTAAACCGAGAACCAGAAGTCGAAGGGGTTGGTGGTTGGATATTAACACGAGGCTGTACAATAACAGGTTGAGAAACGTGTCTCCGTGATGGAGTAGCTGTAGTGTCAAATGAGACTGTGGCAGATTTGCGTGTCCTCGGAGTGACATTGCGACGCGAGGCAGTACCATCTGTGTGTCTCGGCGATACTTCGGCTATTGGATGCGCTGTACGATACGAGGACCGAGGCTGTACATTTCGAGGACGTTTCGGTGAAAAGCCAACGCGTTGTAACGACTCCGACAATCTAGGGCGTGACATATCTTGCGACTTGTCCGCATCGTCGGACTCGGGCTCCGCATTACAGGCTAGAAAGAAGGGAAGCTGAGCGTGAGCAAGCCCCTCTCAAGGGTTAATACTGTGGCTCCTACCTGCGAGGATGTCCTGAAGCGGACGCTCGGGATCATATTCTGCACCGCTGATGCTTGGCTCCCTTCTAACGCCACGGCGGAGGCCCGCCGTGATAGTAACTGCACTAGCGTGATGTGCTGCGGTCGACATGGTCCGTACATCATAAGGAGTGATGCCTTCATCGTCGTGGATAGACCAAGCATGAAGCTGACTAGTGTCGAGGTCCAAATCTTCCGGAGAACGTTGATTAAAAGAAACAAATCCAGAGAAGTTTTTTGGGACGGAATTATGCCTTGGATATTCTACAGACTCGTTGTTTGCATCGTCGTCTGGGCCAGAAGATAAATGAAGAGATAAATCGGTGTTTTGGAGGTTGTGTTCAAGTTGGATGCGGTGACGCTCGAGTTCATCACCCGGGATGCTGAACTCACGGCGTAATGACGACCTTCTCGACATGATATTAGAGTTGGGCGTCGCTGGAGAACAAGGATAGGTGTGTAGTAGCGAGAGTTTAACTGTGACGAGCTCAAGGAAACTAAACAGCACTCGACATAGCCACCGACGCGTCCGTCACGTGATCGTTCTTCATTGACAACCCTCCTATTGCGGGTTACTTTCCAAATTTGCACGCCTAATTTTTCTGTCAATTCTTGATTAGTCTTGATAGACCCGGGACATTGCATGGACGATCAAGCGCACAAGGCCCATAGGCCATCTCACTCCGGGAAAAAGGCAGAGAAAAAGGGCAAGGAAAAGCAGCATCCCGGATTCAACCAGAAAGCTTTTGCACCAAAATCAGGCAGACGAGCTGAACGTCAGGGCCGCAGAAATGCAGAGCGCGAAGAGTCTCGTCTTCATGTCCCTTTGGTCGATCGGACCCCCGACGATGCCCCACCACCTGTCATCGTCGCTATAGTTGGACCTCCTGGGGTAGGAAAGACCACCCTCCTCAAAAGTCTCGTGCGCCGATACTCGAAACAAACCCTACAAGAAGCCAAAGGACCTATCACAGTGGTCAGTGGGAAGAAACAACGACTGACCTTCATTGAATGCAACAATGATCTCAACTCAATGATCGACATCGGCAAGGTTGTTGACTTGGTTCTCCTAATGATCGACGGCTCTTTTGGCTTCGAGATGGAAACATTTGAATTCCTCAATATTCTACAATCTCACGGCTTCCCGAAAGTCATCGGCGTCCTTTCCCATCTCGATCTCATTAAGAAGCAAGCCACTCTCAAAGACACAAAGAAAGCACTCAAAAAGCGTTTTTGGACGGAAATATATCAGGGAGCGAAGCTGTTCTATCTTTCTGGTGTTCTCAACGGTCGTTACCCCGATACCGAAATCCTTAACCTCTCGCGGTTTATCAGTGTGATGAAGTTCCGACCTCTCATATTCCGAAACAGTCATCCATATCTCCTAGCAGACCGTATCGAAGATCTTACTCCACGCGAAACCATTCGTGCCTCAAAAGGCAAATGTGATCGTCAAGTGACGCTCTACGGCTATGTGCGCGGTACAAACCTGCGTCAGAGTACAAAAATTCACATCCCTGGCGTTGGTGACCTTGACATGACATCTGTCACAATTTTGGGTGACCCGTGTCCTCTTCCCGATGCGAACACGGAGAAACGGCGGAAATTGAGCGAGAAAAAGAAACTCCTTCTTCATGCCCCAATGAGCGACGTTGGAGGTCTAATGTATGACAAAGACTCTGTTTGGATCAACGTCCCCGGCAGCTTCACTCGTGGCGCGACGGACGCTCTCCAAGGGGAAGGTGAACAAATGGTTATGGATCTTCAGGACATCGATACCACCCTCGCAGATGGTGTCTCTCGCAGTCAGATTAGGCTGCTTGGGTCATCGTCCAAGAACCTTAGCATTGACCCCATGCTTAATCCACAAGAGGATAGTGTTGATGAAGACGAGGGTGACGACATGCATGGAAGCTTTGACGAAAACGATTCAAGCTACGACAGCGATGTAGGCGAGGAGGGTTCTGGCTCTGAGAATGACAACGATCTGGATGGCGGAGACCTTGTTTCTTCCCTTGATGATGAAAACGTCGAAGTTGATTCGGGCGCTGGAGATTACATCGCTGAGAGAGACGATCAACTCCTCGCGGTCGACCCGGGCAGTGATGGCCTCGCTTTCGCCGATAGCGATTCAGACCTCGGAGATGACGGTGATTTTTTCCGTCCTAAGGAGATAGCTAACTCATATCAGGACGACCTCGACATGACAAAGGAGCACGTACCTATCGAGCATCTTCAGGAATGGCAGGACGAAGATATGCTCGATTCGATACGCTCGCTCTTCGTTACCGGAGATCAATCTGTTCCGAACGGTGAGGCAGAACAACAGGCTATAGAAAAAGACCATTCGAAACCCGCAGGAGATGACTTTGAAGATCTCGATGAGGACGCTCGCACGCAAGTGCAGGGCTACCGACCTGGTGCATACGTCCGAATTGAGCTTGCATCAGTACCATGCGAGATGATCGAATACTTTGACCCGCGTTATCCTATCATCGTTGGAGGTCTATTACCAGCTGAAGAGCGCTTTGGATACCTTCAAGTACGTATCAAGCGACATCGTTGGTTCACGAAGACCCTCAAGACGAATGACCCATTGATCTTTTCACTCGGCTGGCGACGCTTCCAAACCATTCCCATATACTCTCTTGATGACCATTCCATCCGCATGCGTATGCTCAAGTACACTCCCGAGCATATGCATTGCTATGCAACGTTCTATGGTCCAGTCGCTCTCCCTAACAGTGGTTTCTGTGCTTTCAACTCATTGAATGGAGATACCGCTGGATTTAAGGTGTCCGCTACCGGCGTCGTCCTTGACATTGATCGATCAACGAAGATAGTCAAGAAATTAAAGTTGACTGGAGTTCCATTCAAGATATTCAAGAATACGGCGTTCGTAAAGGACATGTTCACCAGCGCACTTGAGGTCGCCAAATTTGAAGGGGCCAACATTCGGACTGTTTCAGGCATTCGGGGACAGGTGAAGAAAGCACTCTCTAAACCGAATGGGGCATTCCGTGCGACGTTCGAGGACAAAGTGCTTATGAGTGACATCATCTTCCTGCGGGCGTGGTATTCCATTCAACCTCGCAAATTCTATAACCCAGTGACCTCGTTGCTTCTATCGGACAAATCTCGATGGCAAGGAATGCGACTCACCGGCCAAGTGCGACGAGACGAAGGCATCAAGACACCGTTGGACATCAACTCGCATTACAAACGAATCGAACGCCCACCGCGTCGTTTCAACCCACTCAGAATCTCCACCGGTTTGCAAGCTTCCCTCCCCTATGCGTCGAAACCAAGAGCGATGAAACCGCAAGGCAAAAAGACATACCTGCAGCAGCGTGCTGTAGTGATGGAACCAGAGGAAAGAAAGGCCATTGCTCTTTTACAACAGATCAGAGCTATACGAAAAGACCAGGTGACGAGACGGAAAGAGAAACAGAATGAAAGGAAGGAAGTACATCGGAAGAAGGTTGCGAAAGAGGAGGTATCAAAGAATGATAAGGATAAAGAGAAGCGGAAAGAGATAATGAAGGTGGCTGGGATTAAGAGTAAGCGTCAAGCAATGATTGAGGAGGGGACAGCGCGAAAGAGACAGAAGACATCGTGAACCCCAGTGGTAGAGTGCTATAGGTAGAATACTACTACTACCTTGACGTGACAGTGTGACGATACATGTCACGGGTGCTAAAGTAGCAGGTTCTGGATCCTTGCAAGTCGGATACTCCAAGTTCAGTCGGACTGCGAGTCTTTTGCGGTGATTTCCTTCTACTCTCGGATGACTGGACATGAGTGGTACCCGAATGGCCATGGACAGCACCGCATGTCACCCGACCCAGCGACGAATAGTGGCATTCACCTGCACCCCCAAGGACACGCTCCTGACGCCGTGTATCAAGCACACAGGCTCTTCTCTGCATATCCGATTGCTTCTGCTACGCCCTCGACACATGGTATCATTCTTTCACTTTTTTGTGCTTTCTAATAGCGTACTGACCGGCAAACAGTGACCAGTCACATCAGCAATCTTTCTACCCCCGCCCCGCCTCCTGCATACATGCACGCGAACTATTCTGCATTTCATGCTGTATCTTATCAGACACCACCCCCATCGAACTCACCCTTCTCAGATTACTCGCTTGAACTCGCGTATCTCTCTGACCCTTCAATCCCAACTCACCACTCACAATACTGGCAAGCTACCAGAGATGAGTCTACACGATACCTATCGCACGGTGCTCCGTATGTGTTCATCCTTAAGCTCATTCCGGCCCCTAATAGATTTACTTCTAACATTGTTGTGATGGCAGTCAATTCAGCTTTACTGCTCCCCCCAACTGGTCCCGTGCACCTACCAATCCCTCCTTTCAGCCACCAGCTCTGGCAAACTCGCTCATCCAGCGATTCAATCCTACATCTGCCTACCCAACTCCACCTCCGCCTGGTATACGCCCGTCGTCATCCTCGCTGGCGTTTGCTCTCGGATATCCTAGTCAAGTTAAATCACATCAACGTGTTTATAAGCCAGAGGAATCGAGCCCATTCTTCAAGGACTTCCTGAATCGTTCGGCTCAACTCCTAGATATCAAACCCACACAACCTTCCAGCGCATCGCCCACTGCATCACCCATAGAACAGTCAGCTCCACCAAAGCCGTTTGTTCCAGTCAGTCCTGAACTCTCACTGACCCCTAGAAAGCGTAAATCTCCAGATGAGTTCATCACCCCTTCTCGCAAGCGCATACAGGCCACGAATACAACAATGTCGCCCTCTATCCTGAGGTCCAGCAGTGAAACTCCCTCTCAGAAATTATCATCGAAAAACTCCCGTCAGGTCCTCGCTTATGTGAATGTCCCCACTCCTACCTGGAAAACCCCAGCACAAGCATCAAAGGTCTCGGGTGTCA
>JBBPTH010000196.1:0-19078 GCA_038094055.1 Chalciporus sphaerocephalus | reverse complement strand
CGCACATCAAGGCCTGATATGTGCCAGTCTTCGAGAGCGGCGAGTGCAAGCATCTGTCGCACAGTCTCAAATCGAACGACTGGAGAGAAGATCTCATCATAATCAATTCCTTCTCTTTGTTCGAAACCTCTGGCGACCAATCTGGCACGTTTACGACCGTCGGTTTTTACATCGAATACCCATCTACACCGAAGTACTTTACGGTTTTTGGGTCTATCGACTACTTGGTAAACTTTGCGTTCTTTAAGCATTTTCAGTTCTTGCATACATGCTTCACGCCAAAGCTTCTGTTCGTCAGAAGGAAGTTGCAGAAGGTCTTTATAAGACCATTCGCGATAATTTGGTGCTACTTCATCGCTGTTAAACGCGCGAGCACATAAGTAGAGAGTCAAACCTACTCCCCCTTCCCTGGTTAACCGTTCAATTTCTCATTTGGAATCCTCAGGTGCAGGAGCAGGTGATGGAGGTAAACCACCGGGAATATTTGGCTCATCCCTAGACGAAGAGGGCTGTTGGCCAGTCAATTCTTTCCATTTGGAAAGGCGTTCTATGTCCTTGACAGTTTTAGTTGGGTGCTGTCGTTCACCATACACATTTCCAGGGCGGTTGGGCACGCGTCGTTCATGTTGAGGACGTTCAATTCGTCCGGTCCTTTCGCTCTTAGGGGGTAGTGCAGGCGGCGCATTTTGAATAGGGATATGCCTGGGTGGTGTTACCGGTTCAGGTGGTTGTTCATTCGCTGGTTCAGGCTCTGGGCTAGAATCGCGAGAACTGGACTTCGTATCCTCTGTTGTCTCAGAAGTTCCTGATTCAGGTGATACGGGACGCTTTTTATTTGAAGCGAGTGGAACTGGAAATTCCTCATCGTCGCTTATGGGATGTTCATTGTTATCACCGTTGTGTGTTTGCTGTTTAGGCAGTGACACAACAGGGTGTGGTCTGGAATTTGGACATTTAGGGAATAGATTCTCATCAAACACGGCGTGGGTGGATGTAAAGATTGAATTATTCTTTCGCAAAAATAACATATTAGCATCGTTGGTGGGAGATACACCAAGATATATCATTAATTGCGATTTTGGTTGAAGTTTTCCACCACGTATTTCTTCGGGAATGTGCACATAGGCACCACATCCGAATACTCTAACGTGTTCTAGAGAAGGTTTGTGGCCAGTTATGACCTCATGCGGTGTTTTCCAATTAAGTCTCCTGTTAGGGAGACGATTATGGAGATACTTTGCTTGTTGGACCGCAAATTCCCAAAATGAGGGGGGTAAGCAAGCGTGAAGACGCATCGCTTGAGCTTTGTCCATTAATGTCCTAATGTGCCTTTCGGCTCTGCCATTTTGCTGGTGTGCATAAGGGGCAGACTGATATATCTCAATGCCTTCATTTCGAAGCATCTCGTCGAAAGCATGAGACTTATATTCTCCCCCTGCATCAGACATCCAGCCTTTGACTTGGCTGTTCCATTGGGTATGAACATATTTTATAAATTGTCTTGTAGCCGTCAATGCGTCATTCTTATTTCGCAAAGACTTAATCCAAGACATTGACGAATAATCATCATAAAATATGATGATATATTTCTTTTTATAATACGATTCCACCTCGTACGACTTAAGATCTGAATGGATCAGTTCAAACGCTTTAGAAGCGCGTCTGTCAGTTGGTGGAAAAGGCCTGTTTGGTTGTTTGCCTAGTTGGCAGCCAGGACAAACATGTTCTTCCGCAGGTGCATTAACCGCAGGGAAATCTCTTAGATGTTTTTGTGCGTGTTTTATCACTTCCTTAGAAGCGTGTCCTAGTCTGCGATGTATCAGATCGTAGTCCGTCGCATATAGCGAGGCGATCTGATTGCGCATGGGATGGATGATGTCACCGCGCATCATATACATAGTTGATCCAGGGTGCGTATGGAATTGTAGGATAGGATTTTTCTTTTGACGATGACAGATGTCAAAATATATTCCATGCGATTTCACATACATGTTTTTGTCCTTTAAGATGGTACCTAACGAAACTAACTTAACGCCAGAATTAGGCATGTAGATCATTGGTGATAATCGTACTATCGAGCTTTCTTTACGAATATTTTTATACTCGATAACAACGGTACCTTCTCCTAGAGCATAGGTAGGACCAGCTGCAGTTCGCACTGGGCGAGGCTTGTCATATTCCGTATACTCGGACAAATCGGACAAATCGAAAGTAAAGTGCGATGAGGCACCTGAATCAAGTATCCAGATATCATCTGGAAACTCAGTACTGGACTTCAGACATATATCGCACGTTTTAGATTTTATTTCAGACAACGATAATTCATCATTCCAATCGCTATCTAATGCACAAGAAAGTATGTACTCTACATATTCCTGTGAGTAAGGAACTTGTGAGTTAGTGTTTAGATGCGAGGAACGAAAGACATACTCGTTGTCCATGTCCACGTCGTCATGATTAAAATTGAAGAAGCGATTTTCGAGCTTGTTCAGCTCTTCATCATCGCTTATAGTCGGATCGTAAAATCGAGAGATATACTCATCAATGTCATGTTCTCCCAGAGAGACGGTGTCTTCTTCTGTGGAGGGAGGAATGTAATCAATCTCAACACCAAAGGTGTTGAGGCGGCAGTGACATGGTAAATTGACCACGGGAGCGGATGTGACGGATGATGTGGAGGAAGACGGGACAGGAGACAGCGGTGGCGATGCAACAACTTCTTCTTCATCTGGCAACTCCTCGATGCTGGCGACCGGTGTCGAAACGTCGATGCGTTCCATAAGGTGGAGGCGTTTGGGGGGACGTTCATAAACCTCCGGTGTAGGGTCGAATTGTTCAACTCGATTTGCCACCTTGTCGAGGCGGCGGAGAGTTTGAGGGGTGGGTGTACACCCAATTCGACGAGCGAGGTTGATTGCCTTCTGAGTGTGTGGGAATGCCGGTGGTCCGAAGTGTTGTACACCTGGCATGTGTGCAAGGCGTCGAGGATCTTCGACGGGGGTGGAAAAAGATGTGGAAGCGGGGGCGATGGTGATGGGTGGCGTCCAGGAGCTGAACGCGAATGACTCTTCTTGCGCAACATGCGCATGAGCCTCTTTTCACTGTTTGTTTCGGCGATTTTGTTTCGCCTTTCCCTCAGCGGATCTACCTCCTCGCTTCTTCTCCTTATTTCTGTTGTCGTCCTGCGACGCCGGGGGTTGTTGCTGACGTTGTTGTTGAGTAAAGGCGGGGTCTTTGCCTTTGTTTTTCACTGCTGACGTACGATTGTTGATGATGTTCTGACCATTCCCTTGCGACGTCCCTGCCTTGCAAGTAGTGACATGGTGGTGCCATGATAGGGTAACGTTCTCCTCTATTTCAGCAACGCTGATTCCTAATTCCCCAGGTTCCTCGTATGGTACTGCGGTAACGGTGACGGTGCCGTCCGCGGCGGTGGTGGTGACCTGTCGAACGCGCTTCACGAGTTTCGTACACTCGCCAGACTTGGCATTTATGAATTGCGTGAAGGAGGTCATGTACGGAATCTTGTACACTTTAGAAAGTAGCAGGAGGATTTGTGTCCTCTCTGCTATGGGGAATTGGTAGTCCGCTAGACGAGCGAACTTGTCGCGGATTGCTGAAAAAGTGGGGCCAGGGTGATTGTTCGCGGGGAACGAGATGTCATGTAGCTCATTATAGACTGCGTGGACGGTAGCGAGTGAGACCTTCGCGTATTCCGCCTCAACGCTGTCCCAGAGGAGCTTTGCGTTGTCGATGTCCCTCCATCTGTGCTGGAGGGCGTCAGTCATCTTCATTTTCATGATTCCGATCGCCTTCTCGGTATTCTTCTCCCAGTCATCGTCTGCTGGGTCATCTGACTTCTTCGTGACATAGAAGCATTGGTTTGCTTGAAGATACATCTTGATCTTCGCCGACCAACGCTGATAGTTGGTCCCGTCGAGGGTGGGGACCGAACCGAAAGCAGAAGTGACGTCCTTGGAAGTAGACATGTTAATTGATAAGAGTTGGGGTTGGTTGGATCTGTAGGCAGACGCGTTAGTTTTGTAATTCTAAAGAATTATAATGATATAAAACTAAAGATTTCGCTGTCAGAGCCTAACAGATCGTACTGACATAGCGACCCCGTAAGGGCCTTTATGTCCATCGCTGTTAGGTTTGCATGTAGCGAAACCATACGCGAGATCTGATGACCATGGATTAATAGCAACGTAGTCGCATCATGATCCAGGTTGTTTGCTTTTTGATTCGGAGCGAGACGTGAGTCAATCGCATCGTCATCTAAGCATATATGAATTGGTTTGCTGCCAGGGTTTTTACACTGCTGGCAGGGCTCATAACCTGTTGAAAGGATAACAGGCAGCAGGAGGAGCAGAGGCAAGAGCCCCTGCTACCTGGGCTATGCAGAGGAATTGTTTACTTACTTAGCTTGTAGGCTTAGCGTTCACAGGTGTGGTAGCAGTAAGAGAGCTATTCTAACTCAGACGAGCTGAGTGTAATCTAAGTAGTATACACGGATGTGGTAAACTACTGTCTCACGTGTAGAGATCTATTATTACGTTCAACACTTTTCTGTGCAGATGCCATGTTGCTTGCAAAGCTTAATGGCTTCTGATTCGCGAACTTTCCATGTTGCTTTCTTTATCTTTTCTAGAATGTCGTCATTATCTGTGGCTATGTGCACTGATGTAGCGGCTATTCGTTCTGGAGGGATGACTAAGACTTGCTTATTGTCATCTTCGATTCCTTTTGCGTGATCTTCTCTTTGAGAGAGAGCATCGGCTTTTCCCATTTGTGATCCAGCTTTATGGATCCATTTGAAATTGAAACGAGAGAGGTACTGTGACCATCTGGCTTGTTGTCTGTTTAGATCTTGCCGTTGCATAAACCATTGAAGGTTCGCATGATCGTTCCAAATTTCAAATTCCTGTTTTGCACCTTCTAGGTAATGTCTCCATTGTTCTAGACTTCGGATAACGCTCAGCATTTCCTTGTCTGCAATTGGGTAGTTACGCTCTTCTGGAGACATGGAGTGTGATGAGAATGCGACAGGATACCATATGCCATTTTGTTCTATAGATAGAACGGCACCAGTTGCAAAATTAGAGGCATCAGTTTCTAGGCGGAATTTCTTGTCATTGTCTGGGAATGCAAGAATGGAAGCCGTGGTGAATTTCTTTTTTAGCATGTTAAACGCTTCTTGTTGTGGATCCTTCCATGAGAAAGGAGTGTCTTTCTTGGTAAGATCGTTCAGGGGTTGTGCGACTTGCGCGTAATCCTGAATGAAGCGGCGATAGAAGTTTGCTAATCCTAAGAAGCTTCTAACTCCTCGGACTGTAGTTGGAGTTGGCCATTCGGTAATTGCCTTGACTTTGTCATCATCCATTTTGATACCTTGTGGAGTTATTGTCATGCCAAGGAATTCAACTTCTTTGGTGTGAAAGTGGCACTTTTCCGGTTTGACAAATAGGTCATTCTCTTCTAGACATGAGAGGAATTTGAGAACTATTTTGGCATGTTCCTTTATGTCATCTGTCTTTGTAAAGATCAAGATGTCATCAATGTAAACAACTACAGCGTCTTCCATATCTGCAAATAATTCATTCATCATTGTTTGGAAGGTTGCTGGGGAGTTGCAGAGACCAAAATACATGACTAGTGGTTCGAAAGATTCTCTGTGGCAAACGAAAGCAGCTTTCCATTCATCGCCTTCTTTGATTCGGATATTGTTGTAACCCCATCTGAGATCCATCTTGGTGAATAGTTTAGCTCCTTTTAGCTTATCGACCAATTGGGATATCAGAGGTAATAGATAATTGTTTTTCACCGTGTGTTCATTGAGATATCTGTAATCCTGTACCATGCGCTTCTTTCCATCTTTCTTTGAAACGAAGAACACAGGGAATGTCTGTGGGGATGTAGAGCAGCGGATGTATCCCTTTTGGAGTTGATTGTCAATGAACGCACTAACTTCTTTTTGTTCCTGTGGAGATAGAGGGATCAATTGGCCTTTCTTTGGCATGAAAGATTCTTTGAGATCTATGGCATGATCCTATGGTTTACGTGTGGGCATACGCTCGGATTCTTTCTTCTTGAAAAGGTGAATGAACTTGTGATAGAATTGAGGAACCAGTTCTTCCAGGGTTTTCTCTGGTGATTTACCCTTTTCAGGAGTTTCTTTCTTGAGCGCGTAAACGTGGTTTAATGCCACACGTTCTTGTTCTTCTATCTGCTGTGAGAACGAAGATTTCTGTTGGAGATTTTGACAAGTCCATGGACAGCGTGTCATGGATACTTTGCCTTGTGACCAATCTATTTCCAGATTATGGTTCTTTAGCCATGTATATCCTAGAATAACCTGATTCTTTCCGAAATTGGTTACTTCAGCTGTTGTCTTCTCACGATGTCCTTGGTAGTCAATGATTATTTCTGCATAATGTGTGATGTCTCCTGCAGAGTTTCTACTTCTGTCGACATTGTACACTGCTAATTGGTGCCTAAGAGGCAAAAGGGGTAATTTGAGCTTCTTGGCCCAGGATTTGTCGATGAAAATTATGTTAGCACCTGAATTCAGCAGGGCTTCTGCGGATGTGAACTGTTTGCCATTAATAGGTGCTATGCTAATGGATAGGGTAATCTCTTTAGAATTGTTTCCACGAATACGGATTTGGTCTGGGGTTTTGTTGTCTATTGTGTTAACAGAATTAAGCACCGGTTTCAAGTCCCGGCCGAGCTCACTTGAATGAGACCCCGTTAGACTATTGTTAGATTGTTTCTTGTTAGCTTTGGCGACCTGGACACCCAGTTTGTCTAGATCGCTTTGGCTTTTCCCTTGCCTTCTTCCTCTGTTTCAAGAAAGGATGCCTTCATCTCATCAAATTCCAATTGTGACTCGTGAGATTCTTCAGGGTCTGAGTTCAAGGTTCGAGCTTGGCGTGTGCTCTTTCCTTTGTAGTTCCTACAATTGTTCTTGTGTTCACCTCGTGACCATCCACAGTTTCGGCAGCGTGTGGAGGGTTGTTTACAATCACGTGCAAGGTGTGGACGGACCAAGACAATTATAGCATTTGCCTCTTAAGGAAGTTCTGTTTGCAGTGCCAATGTCCATGGGTGCGCCTCGACCTGGTTGTATTCCATACTCGGTGAACCTTGGCTGAGGTGGTGGGCGTGAGTTATTCTGGTATGAAGTGCTCCCAGAATAGGATCGGAACGGATTTCCTGTGGATCGTTCTAATCTCATTCTTTCGTATTCCTTTCCAATGTTTACGTAGTCATCTAGGAGTTCTTGCACAGTGTTGGCCCGGGTCATATTTAGGGCTTGTTGTTGATAAATGTGGAAGTCAACTGCCTTTCTTAGTATGGTTAGACCGTGCTCTTCTGAGATTCCTGATTCTTGGAAAAGGATGATGAAGAGCTGTGAGAACAAGTGAATATCCATGGACCCTTGTTTGAGGACTTCCAGCTTCTTCAAGCTCTCGTGTGCTAGAACCTCTATCTGGAAGAAGCCTCGGACTTTGGCTTCTAATTCGGCTAAAGTTAGCCAGGCGGCGTCTCCTGGGATAACCGGAGGTGTTTCTACTGGAATTGCGGAATTCCTTTCACATGCTTCTAATGTTAGGAGTGCAAACCTGGACGCTTTTCCATTCATTTGTGAGAGAATTGCCATGGTGCAGAGTTGATTTGTGTCCCAAGTTTGTTGAGCAGCCCATAGCTTGGTTCGGAGCCACCATAAGCGGAAAGCGGGGCGGTTTCCATCCCAATAGCCTGGGTCTGCAATCTTCTTGGTAACGTCTTTCTTTCTTTCCTCATTAGTATGCGTTTGCTCTAAAGTTAGCGCATTGAGCGGGTCAATGAGATCTTGTACCTCAGCTCTGTGAGACATGGTTATTTATGTTTTCGTGAGAGTTTTCTGGCTTGTTTAAGTAATCGAGAATAAGGAGAGTCCTTTGGATATGCATTAGAGAGCTTTCGTTGAGCGAGTTTGATAATAGAAGATTGAAAACGTTGGCGTTTTTCTTTAGTGAATTTGGTATGTCTGTTTACACAGTCCAGTGTGCTAGTTCTCTGGTTCAGGAGCGGGTGATTTGGCAGAAGGGTTCCTTCTTTGGTAAGGAGGAGGTGCGGCACAATCGGCAACAGAGATGCCGTAAACGGAAAATTGGTTTACGCGGGGTAAATTTCGTGGGGCAGGGAAATACGTGGTTTCTGACGCTTCTGATTCTTCTCTTTGAGATTGAGGAGGAGAAATATTTGTTTGATTGGCTGGAGTGGGAGGTCTGACTTTGACTGGAATAGGTTCTTCTTCTTCTTCTTCTTCTTCTTCTGACTCTTGTTCTACTTCTTGTTCAGGGGTAATGGGATGGATTTTAAAAATAGTGTAAATGTATTCAATGGAACCGCAGAGGTCTCCTGAGACTACTTTGTGGCCTAAGGGTAGGTAGGTCCCTATGAGAAGGTAGGAGAGGTACCAGTAACCTAATCCTAGTTGCAGTGCGAGAGAGGCGAGAGTGAGGAGTAGTACTTTTGTAGGTACAGTCTTTTCTATGTACCCTTCTCTTCTTCCTATCCTTTCTAACCTCACTCCGTTCTGGTGGTAGGCTAACTCTCGGTCTGCGATCCGGAAGGATAGATCCTTTGCCAATAATCTCATCTGTTGATGCTCGTAGAAAACGTCGAAATAACTCCCAATGCAGATCTGGTGGAGTTTGTGGTGAGACGTGTTAGAAATAGTGAATGAGGAAATGGATCCTACTTTGGATCGAGAATTGGGGGACCGGTTCAAAGGCGGCCGGTTGGAAGTGGGGTCCTAGGGGGGACCAGTCAACAGGCTTGGCGAGTTCTGGAGGCGGCTGTTGGAATGGGTAGAAGGGATCAAAGCGGTCCCTATAATCTCTGATATGATTCTCGACTTCGGGGTCGAGAGGGTTCTGGCGGGGTTGGTTAAGCCTAGGGTCTCTAGTGGGTAGAGGGATTCTTACAAGAAGTTAGAGATGACCGAGTAGATCGGCAGGGTCAAAATGGGAGTATGGGCTGATGCTCCCACAGGCAGGGCTAGGAGAGCAGGAGAGCAGAGTGTCGGGCTGTGAGATGATCTCTTGGTCATTGGGGTCTTGGACCCAATCTCTAAGACGACCTGTGACGGGGTCGTGGGTTTCAAAGATATCGTAACCGGGGTAAGTGATGTTAGTGCGGACAGGTGGGTATGTGTTGCGGAACACTAGTGGTGAGCCTTTGTCAGTTATCGCCCTTGACCTTATCTAAAGGAAGGTTCTTACTCTCTGTCGATATGAGTACTGGTTTACTTCTTCAAGTTCTAGTGGTTCGGCTTACAGGTAGCTAATCTGCAAGGGGAAAGTTAGTATAGTCTTGTTCTAATGAAACACTCAACAACTCACCTAGAGCGCTGAAGTGCTTGAGTCAGAACAATAAGGTAGTCAGGCAAGTGGAGAGCTGATGAGGAGAACTCCAGGAGAACAAGACTGAGGGGGACGCCCTTCAGACTCCTGGTTTATATACTATTGGTGTGTTTGTACCTATTTGGTATGAACCTTAACTACTAGCCAATAGCAAAAGTAGATCGTACAGCAATGCGCAGCAAGCATAGCCTTGCGCAGTAAGCTGAGTAAGAACAATAGAAATGATGAGTAAGGATTGACTGCGGCGCAGCAATCTTAGTAAGAAAAGTAATCAAGAATGAGTAAGCAAGAGTAAGCATATATGAGTAAGCAGAAAGATGGTCTGTGTCACATGACAAGTGTCATGTGATCAGGTCACGTGATCAGGTCACGTGACTATTGTACAAGATATTCGACTAAGTCCAAAAGTAAAGCTAAGTCAAGTAAAAGCATAGTGAAGTAAGTAAAAGTGTAGGATAAGAAAGGTAAGAAATGTACCATTTGTAACAGTTGCATTGAAGTGAAGATACTATTCAAGCATTATAAAAGCAAATAAACAGATGATTGCTCTTTTATATACTACATCTGAAGCAAGAGAATATGTGATATCACAGTTCTAATAACAAATTGATTTTCTCACAAGACAAATAACAATAGGGTGGATGCACTCACCTGCTCCTTCTGTGCTCCCAGCACATATCACTGCTTCATCCTCAAGAAAAGTAGAAATATTTGCAGAACTCAAAGAGTATAATAGGTCAAGGGCAAAATTTGAAGAATGGTAGACCAAGATATAAACTTGGCTAAAAATAAACTAAAGCATAAATTCTAAGGAGTTATATGAGACTGTGATAGCAGTTCTCTCAAGAATAAAGAGCACAAAAGCTAGATCCTTTGTCCCAATATGCCTTGTCCTGGAAAGACTCTATTCTTGAGAAGAACTTATGAAGGACATTGAGATAGTTTTCAGAAGCATAAATCAACAAGATTGGGCAAAGGCAGAGCTCTGCAAGCTTATTCAGAAGAAAGATAAAAGAATCTATGACTTTATTGTCAATTGGGATTTCCTATATCAAAGGGCAAATATCAACAATTCTCATGGAGTTAAACTTCTAGAATATAATGTCAAAGGGAGCATTATTGCTCAAATATTTAGAGAAGAAAAACATGAGAGCTCTGTGCTCTCATATATCAAAATAATATATTAGATCAGAGCTGCATAAGAAGGTCTTGATTTCATAAGGGAATAAGTCTTCTTTAAAAATAACAGCAACTCAAGATGCAGCCCTAATACAATAGATGTTGATGTTGCAAGATTGGGGAACTCCTCAAAAAGCTTTAACTGTGGTAGAGATCATCTTATCAAGGACTGTAGAAAAGAAAAAGTAATTTGCAGTGAATATAAGTGACTAGGTAGCTACCATAAGAAAGAATGCTCCAATAATAGGACAGTCTACCAAATCACTTCCAAAGAAAAAGTACTATTACACATCTGAAACATGTTCTTCAATAAAATGGAGTTATTCTTTTATAATATGAAGAGCACTGAGGAAAATGGAAAATAAAGAGCTCTCTAAATAATCTAGGTGTTCAGAGAGATATAAATTATTATTCTATTCTAAACATTGAAGAAACTCCTGAAGAAACTAATTTATCATAATGTCAAATGGGACCTATGGCTAGTCCACAGCTTGGTTAGGGCTTCAAACCAATATTTATTTCTATTTCAAAAACTCCACAAAAAATTGAAGAAGAAATCCCAGAAGAAGTATGCCTATAATCTGTGAAGTTATTATAGGAGATTGTAATGAACATCAAAGTCTTACTGTCTATGAAGAAATCCTTTGTTCAAGCTGAAGCACTGCTGGACAGTAGTATAAATTTGATATTTATAGACTACTAATAGGTACAAAAGCATAAAATTCCTCTTATATCACTGAGAAATAAATCTAATACTGGTATCTAATATGGATGGAACCAAGAACTCAGCTGAAGATATCATACACTCTACTAAAATAATTATTGATTACCAATGTCATAGAGAATATATGACAGTAGAAGTAACAGATCTTAGAAAGAACTAGATCATCTTAGATTATACTTGGCTGAAGAAGCACAACCCCATAATTGACTGGTCTAAGGGTGAAGTAAAGATGACATGATACCCAAGGACATGTTATCTATTACAAGAAAAGATAATGTTCCTGAGAGTTCTCCAAAAAGAAGAAGAAAAAGATGTATATTTAGCATATCTCATAAGAGTGGCAATAGAAAAGCCCACTAAAGTAGAGAAAACTCCAGAAGAACTTGTCCCAAAAGAGTATTATAATTTCCTAAAAGTATTCTTAAAACACAAGTCAGAATGGATGCCTATATACAAGTCATAGAATCATATGATAGATCTCAAAGACATCTTCATGCCTAAGAAAGATAGAATCATCCCTTCTTTGATTGAAGAACAAAAGAAAGTCAGTGACTTCATTGATAACCAACTCAAGAAAGAGTATATTAGACCCTCTAAGTCATTGTAGACCTCTTCTGTATTCTTCATACCAAAGAAAATGAAAAGAAATAAATAGTGCAAGACTATCAACACCTAAATGAGCATACCATCAAAAATAATTATCTACTCCCTCTAATTTCACAGCTTGTTGACAAGCTAAAAGAAGCTAAGTTATTCACAAAAATAAATCTAAGATAGAGATACAATAATGTTCATATCACAGAAGGTGATAAGTGGAAAGCTGCCTTCATATGCTTCTGTGGTACTTACAAACTCCTCATTATATATTTTAGATTATGTAACTCTCCTGCCACATTCTAGGCAATGATTAATAAAATCTTTGCAGATATGGAAGAAGTGATAGTAGTATATATAAATAACCTGATAATCTTCACAATAACCAAGGATCAAAAGGAATACAATGATATTGTCAAGAAAGTTCTTTGTAGGCTAGAAGAAAATAATCTTTTTGTGAAACCTAAAAAATGTATATTCTATGCTTCTAAAGTAGAATTCTTAGGTATGATTATAGGAAAGGATGATATTAAGATAGATAAACTAAAAGTAAAAGCTATTCTGGAATGGCCAACACTCAAGAATGTCAAAGGAGTAAGAAGCTTCTTAGGACTTGCCAATTTCTATCAAAGATTATGCTCAAGTGGCTAGACTCTTGAATGATTTCACAAAAAAAGACATAATCTTTGATTAGAAAGAAGCACAGCAAAATACATTTGACACACTTAAAAAGAAATTCACAGAAGCTTCTATCCTTGTATTTCTAGACAATAATTCTAAATTCTATCTTGAAACCAATGCCTCAAATTTTGCCACTAGTGCAGTTCCAAGTATAGAACAAGAAGACAAATGATGCCCCATTGTATTCTTCTCTCACTCAATGATCCCAGAAGTCTAGAAATATAGAGACACTATTTAGAAGGCACAAAGTTCAAATTTAAAATTTGAAATAACCACGCTAATCTTCAATTCTTTATGAAAAGACAGGATCTTAACTGCCAACAGGTGTAGTGAGCACAATATCTATCTAGATTTAATTTTAAATAGATATACAAAGCAGGAAGCTCAATGGAAAAAGCTGATGCTTTAAGTAGAAGAGAAGATCACATGTAGGGCATAGAAGATATTAATGAAGATATTATGGTTATTCTGCTAGAGAAGATTAGAATAATAACCTTGATTTCTGATAAAGGTGAATAAATTTTTAAATGTATTAAAGAAGTAACTCTGAAGATAAAAGAAACAAAAGTATAAAAGTTATGTGAAGTATCAGAAGGATTACTAAAAGATGAAAAAGAAAGAATATATATACTAGACAATAAAGATCTTAGAAGATTAGTTGTGGAGAAACACCATAACATATCTGTCACAGGATACCCTGGTTATGAAAAAACCATAGAATTACTGCAATACAGCTACACATGGCCTAGAATGCCAACTTATATAAAAGATCACATTTCCAGATGTGACAGGTACATATACTTCAAAGAAACTGATCAAGTACCTGTAGACAGATTATATCTACTTCAAGTGCCAGAGATACCATGAGAAGATATATCAGATAATTTTATCACTGATCTTTCAATATTTAACAGATTCAACTCTATTCTAGTGATAATTGATAGGTTCTCAAAAGAAGTCGAATTTATTCCATGTAATAAAATGGTAACAGCCCTAGAAATAGCTAAATTATATCTTATACACATTTGAAAAAACCACGGTCTTCCCAAATCTATCATATCAGATTGAGAACCACAATTTGCATCATAGGTGATGAAAGACTTATGTAAATGCCTGATATCACACCAAGCCTTTCTATCTTGTACTATCCTCAGACCAATAGCCAAACTGAATATATAAATAGAGATTTACAATAATATTTAAGGCTGTTCATATCAGAAAAGCAAGATAAATGAGTTGAATAGTTACTTATTTCCCAGTTTTTATATAACAATAAGAAGTAGACTTCAACAAAAAAATTACCATTTGAGTTTACATATTCTTATCAATCCAGGATAGATATTAAAAACTATATCACCAAGGCACTGGCTGCTATGTATTTCACTGATGAAATAAAAAGAATATTAGAAGAAGTTAAAAATAATTTAAAATAGGCTCAAGATCAGATGAAAGTTCAAGCCAACAAGCATAGATCTGAAGCTTTGTAGTACAAAGTCAGAGATAAGATCTGGTTAGCCACAGAAAAGTTACATATGACATGTCTATCTAAAAAGCTAATATAATAATAGATTGGCCTATATAAAATTACAAAACTCATAGAAAGTAATGCAGTTGAACTAAAACTCTCTCAATTCATGAAAATTTACCCTATTATAAATGTATCTTTAAGTTAAATCTTACAAAGAAAGATTATTAGATCAGAAAGTGATTGAACTAGGACCAGTGACTATGACAGAAGATAGAGATAGTAAATATGAAGTAGATTATATTGTTGATTCTCAATACAAAGGCCAAAGATTAGAATACCTTATTCACTGGAAAGGCTATGACAAAAGCAAGAGAACTTGAGAACCAAAAAGCCACATAGACAACATGAAGCAAGAAGTGCTGGAATTCCATAGAAGGAAACCCTCTTGCCAATTTGCAATACCTCTAGATATCTTCACTTTACTATTTAAAAATATAGAAGAAAATATTACTTTGGTTGAACTGAAAGATGAACCTTTTGATTATCTAGAAGTTGATCTTCAGAGAGAGGATAGTGTTACAAATGCTACTTTCTAAAGTTAGAACATTTTCTCTTTCTTTATTATCTAACCTTATCTTTGAGCACAGACTTCTATTTATTCTCTTCACAACTTTACTTGTACTCATGAATCTACATTATATTTCTTTTATATAATTACTAACAGATAATCTCATTTATCTTAGATCTATGGAACTCTCTACCTATACCTCATGACTTCCTCATATCTTCCATATATGATCTTCTATTCTACCATACCTTGTGATATATACATATACCACTTCTTATATATACATTATACTTCTCTTTCATTTTATAGCTATATAGAAATATATGCTTCCCTTATCTGATCAGGTAACTGAAGTCGATCCATGACCAGGGAATGGATGTCCAGTGCTTAGATTGTGTAGGTGTATCAATGTGGGCAGCATTGGGGTTATGGGTGAGATAGTTGTCAATGATGGCATTGGCGTGGAAGCTGGTGAATGAGAACATTAAAGATGGTGGTGAGGTGAAGAGGTAGTGAATGAAGTTGTTAGAGGAGTTGTTAGGAGCTTTGCTCAACTAATGACTGGGAGGAGAGGCAAATTCTGGTCTGTTCAGGTTGAAACAGTGAGTCTTTTATACTGCTTCATGATGATTATATAAACTATCTTCCACAGCAGTTGCTGTGAAGTTCTTGTAAGGTTTGAACAGCTTTTGGAAATCAACCTGAGTCATATGGAGTAGACGGGGAGCTGATGGATTCTTTTTATAGAATTCTTTTATCCATCTTGGTAAATAATTTAGCTCCTTTTAGCTTATCGACCAATTGAGATATCAGAGGTAATGGGTAATTGTTTTTCACTGTGTGTTCATTGAGGTATCTGTAATCCTGTACCATGTGTTTCTTTCCATCTTTCTTTGGAATGAAGAATACAGAGGAGATCTG
This sequence comes from Chalciporus sphaerocephalus, assembly GCA_038094055.1. Lineage (NCBI taxonomy): Eukaryota > Fungi > Basidiomycota > Agaricomycetes > Boletales > Boletaceae > Chalciporus > Chalciporus sphaerocephalus. Next base: position 3,530 of record JBBPTH010000196.1, on the reverse strand, counting down.
TAAGAATGTAGAGTGGTGAATATATTCCTTTTGAAGTTGATCATCAATGAATGTGCTGACTTCTTCTTGTTCTTGTGGTGATAGAGGAATTAATTGGCCTTTCTTCAGCATGAAAGATTCTTTGAGATCTATGGTGTGATCCCATGGTTTACGTGTGGGCATACACTCGGATTCTTTCTTCTTGAAAAGGTGAATGAACTTGTGATAGATCTGGGGAACAAGTTCTTCCGGGGTTTTCTCAGGTGATTTGTCCTTTTCTGGAGTTTCTTTCTTGAGCACATAGATGTGATTCAATGCCACACGTTCTTGTTCTTCTATCTGCCATGAGAATGAAGATTTCTGTTGGAGGTTTTGACAAGTCCATGGACAGCATGTTATGGACACTTTGTCTTGTGACCAATCTATTTCTGAATTATGGTTCTTTAGCCATGTATATCCTAGAATAACCTGATTCTTTCCAAGATTGGTTACTTCAGCTATTGTCTTTTTGCAATGTCCTTGATAGTCAATAATTATTTCTGCATAGTGTGTAATGTCTCCTGTGGAATTCCTAGTTCTGTTGACATTGTACACTGGTAGGTGATGTTGGAGAGGTAAAAGTGGTAGTTTATACTTTTCAGCCCAAGGTTTGTCTACAAAGATTGTATTAGTACCTGAGTCCAGCAGAGCTTCTGTGGGTGTGAACTTTTTGCTATTAATGGGAGCTATACTGATAGATAAGGTAATATCTTTAGAATTGTTTCCATGAATGTGAAGTTGTTCTGGGATTTCATTGTCTATTGTTTTAACAGAATTAAGCACCAGTTTCAAGTCCTGGCCAAGCTCACTTGAATGAGACCCCGTTAGACTATTATTAGATTGTTTCTTATTGACTTTGATGATCTGGACACCCAGTCTGTCTAGACCACTTTGGCTTTTCCCTTGCCTTCTTCCTCTGTTTCAAGGAAGGAAGCCTTTATCTCATCAAATTTCAATTGTAAATCGTGAGATTCTTCAGGGTCTGAATTCAAGGTTCAAGCTTGGCATGTGCTCTTTCCTTTATTATTTCTGCAATTATTCTTGTGTTCACCTCGTGACCAGCCATAGCTCTGACAGCATGTGAAGGGTTATTTGCAATCACGGGCGAGGTGTGGTCCAAGACAATTATAGCATTTGCCTCTTAAGGAAAGTCTATTTGCAGCACCAATGTCCATGGGTGCGCCTTGACCTGATTTTATTCCATATTCGGTAAACCTTGGTTGAGGTGGCAGCCGAGAGGCATTCTGATAAGAGGTACTTCCAGAATAGACACGGAACAGGTTTCCGATAGACCTTGCTAATTTCATCTGCTCATATTCTTTTTCAATATTCACATAGTCATTTATAAGCTCCTGTATGGTATTAGGACGTCTCATGTTTAGGGCTTGTTGTTGATAAACATGGAAATCAACTGTCTTTCTTAGTATAGTGATGCCATGTTCTTCTGAGATTCCTGATTCTTGGAAAAGAATAGCAAAGAGCTGTGTGAACGAATTGATGTCCATAGTTTCTTGTTTGAGAGCTTCTAGCTTCTTTAAACTTTTGTGTGCAAGGACTTCTATCTGGAAGAAGTCTCGGACTTTGCGCTCTAATTCAGCTAAAGTTAGCCATGCTATATCTCCTTTATTGGTGGGTAGTACTCCTACTTGGGTCAAGGAGTCTCTTTCACATGCTTCTAATGTTAAAAGTGCAAACCTAGATGCCTTTCCATTTATCCATGAGAGTATTGCTATGGTACAGAGTTGATTCATGTCCTATGTTTGTTGTGCAGCCCATAGTTTGGTTTGAAGCCACCATAAATGGAAAGAGGGCCGACTTCCATCCCAATAGCCTGGGTCAGCAACTTTCTTTGTGACATCTCTCTTTCTTTCTGTATTGGCAGCTTGTTGTTCTAAAGTTAGCACATTAAGTGCATCAATGAGGTCGTTGACATCGAGATTATGTGACATGTTTATTTATGTTTTCGTGAGAGTTTTCTGGATTGTTTGAGTAGTCGAGAATAGACAGAGTCCTTTGGATACAAGTTAGAGAGTTTACGCTAAGCAAGCTTTGTAATGTGAGATTGGAAACACTGTTTTTTGTCTTTTGTGAGTTTACTATGTCTGTTTACGCAATCCAGTGTGTTACTCTTCTGTAGGTGATTCAAGACCGGGTAATTCATCAAGTGGGTTATTTCTTTGATAAGGAGGTGGTGCGGCACGATTGGCAACAGAGATGCCATAAATGGAAAATTGGTTTATGCAGGGTAAATTTCGTGGAGCAGGGAAATATGCGGGTTCTGACACTTCTGATTCTTCTCTTTGAGAATGAGGAGAAGAAATTTCTGTTTGATTAAATGGAGTAAGAGGTCTGACTCTGACTGGAATAGGTTCTTCTTGTTCCTCAAGTCCTTCTTCTCTTTCTTCTTCTGACTCCTGTTCTACTCCTTGTTGTGAAAGAGGTAGATGAATTTCAAAAATAGTATAGACTATTTCACAAGAGCAGTTGAGGTCTCCTGAGACTATTGTGTGGCCTAAGACTAGGTAAGCCCCTATGAGAAGATATGAGAGGGACAAGTAATCTAATCCTAGTTGTACAAGGAGGGAGGCAAGAGCGAGGAGTATTACTTTTATAGGTACTATCCTTTCTATGTACCTTTCTCTTCTTTCTTTTCTCTCTAGTCTCATTCCTGGGTGATCAGTACTAGCTGTTGAATGTACTCATAGTAGATTATACGTGAGATAGTAGTTTACCATATACATGTACACTACTTAGTTCATACTCAGTTCGTCTGAGTTAAAAACAGCTCTTTTACTGCTACTACATCTGTGAATGCTAAGCCCAAAAGCTAAGTAAGTAAACATCTTCCTCTGTGTAGCTGAGGTAGTAGGGGCAAGAGCCCCTACACCTCCTGCTGCCTGTTCTCAATTCAACAAGTTATGAGCCCTGCCAGCGGTGTAAAAGCCCTGGCAGTAAATATACTATATGCTTAGATGATGACGTGACAGGCTAACACCTCACTCTGAATCAAAAGCACACACCTGGATCATGATGCGACTTTGTCGCTCTTAATCCACGGTAATAAAATCTCGTGTATGGATTCGCTACAAGCAATCCTAACTGCGATTGACATAAGACCCTTACGGGGTTGCTATGTCAGTTTGATCTAAGAGGCTCTGACTGTGAAACATTTAGTTTTTCTCATAATTATTCTTATGAATTGCAAAACTAACATGTCTGCCCATAGATCTAAATCCATCCCAACCTCAATAACAATGTCTACCTCTAAAGATGTCACCTTCGCTTTCGGTTCTGTCCCCACTCTCGATGGGACGAATTATCAACGCTGGTCTGCAAAGATCAAAACGTATCTCCAGGTGAACCAGTGTTTTTATATAACCAAGAAGTCCGATGACTCAGATGATGATGACTGGGAAAAGAACACAGAAAAGACTATTGGCATCATGAAGATGAAGATGACGGATGCTCTCCAGCATCGCTGGAGAGATATTGACAATGCTAAACTTCTCTGG
>JBBPTH010000195.1:0-19733 GCA_038094055.1 Chalciporus sphaerocephalus | reverse complement strand
GCTTCTTTACTCGCTGATGAAATCGAACAAACCCTAAAAGAAACAAAAGAAAATCTAGAAAAAGCACAAAAACATATGAAAATCCAAGCAGATAAACATAGATCAGAAGCTCCGCAATACAAAGTAGGAGACAAGGTTTGGCTAAGCACAGATGGCCTAAAACTCCCACGACCTTCAAAGAAACTCTCGGAGAAATGGTTAGGACCATATGAAATTATTAGCTTCAAAGAAAGCAATGCAATCGAACTCCGACTCCCACGCACCATGAGAGTACACAACGTGTTCAATATAGCCAAAGTCAAACCTTACAAGGAACGACTACCCAGACAGAAAGCGGACAAACCAGGGCCAGTGCTAGTCACTGAAGATCGAGATGATGAATACGAAGTTGACTACATAGTGGACACCAGATTGAGAGGAAAACGACTTGAATTCCTAATTCACTGGAAAGGATATGACGAAACGGATAGAACGTGGGAACCCCGATCAAATCTCACTAACGCGCCGGACGCAATAAAGGAATTCTATAAAAAGAATCCATCGGCTCCCCGTCTGCTCCGCATGACTCAGGTTGATTTCGAAAAGCTGTTCAAACCTTACGAAAACTTCACAGCAACTGCTGCGGAAGACAGCTTATATAATCATCATGAAGCAGTATAAAAGACTCACTGTTTCAGCCGGAACAGACCAGAATTCGCCTCTCCTCCCAGTCATTAGTCGAGCCTCGCTCCTAATACCTCTTCAAGCAACTTCATTCACCACCTCTACAACCCCACCACCATCCTTCATGTCTGCTTTCCCCAACTCCTTTACCCAATTTCACGCAAACGCAATCATCAACGACTACCTTGCCAACCACGCCAACGTCGGTAACATCGACACACCTGCTCGCCCCACCCCCCTGGCACCCGTACCGTGGTCATGGATCGACTTCGGTCTCCTAATCACATATATGGTGTCGATATTCGCTCTCTGTGTTGTTCTGATCGAGAACAGCACATTATTTGCCATAGGCATAATTACCCTAGGGAGTATCATCTCCTTATCCTTCGCGCTTATGGCATTATATTACGTGCATGGCGCAATCCGGGACGGCAAGGGTATAACCCTAGAAATAATGCGCGACAACACTAACGGTCGCAATACTTTCAAGGGATTCAGCATCACCATGCCCGACAAGTACCTGATCGAGCAAGAGGGTTACAACTACGAAGTCTACTCTCGCGACTTCAGAGCTAGAGAAAAAGAGCAACACGACGCTCTTATGGAATGTACCCTCCCGACTCGACAGAAGAATGAGGCAGATGCTGAAAATATCAATGCCTGGGCTGGCTTCCCAACGTGGAGCGAAGCCGGAGATGCTGCAGATGAAGAAAACGGTAATGACAACGCTACTGTTCATAGTGACACCAATCTCACTACTGCCAACAGCTTCATAGCGGTGTACAATTTCGAGGCATAACGAAGAAAGGTCGTGATTGCCTGGAATGCAATCCATAGAGAGGGGGTAGTGTTACAAACGGTACATTTCTTACCTTTCTTATCCTACACTTTTACTTACTTCACTATGCTTTCACTTGACTCAGCTTTACTTTTGGACTTAGCCAAATATCTTGTACAATAGTCATGTGACTTGGTCATGTGACCTGATCACCTGACACTTGTCACATGACACGGACCATCTTTCCGCTTACTCATATATGCTTACTCTTGCTTACTCATTCTTGATTACTTTTCTTACTAAGATTGCTGTGCCGCAGTCAATCCTTACTCATCATTTCTATTGTTCTTACTCAGCTTACTGCGCAAGGCTATGCTTGCTGCGCATTGCTGTACGATCTACTTTTGCTATTGGCCAGTAGTTAAGGTTCATACCAAATAGGTACAAACACACCAATAGTATATAAACCAGGAGTCTGAAGGGCGTCCCCCTCAGTCTTGTTCTCCTGGAGTTCTCCTCATCAGCTCTCCACTTGCCTGACTACCTCTACTGTTCTAACTCAAAGCACTTCAGCACTCTAGGTGAGTTGTTGAGTGTTTCACTTTCCCTTGTTGTTTCTACAATTGTTCTTATGTTTGCCTCATGACCAGCCACAGCTTTGACAGCATGTGGAGGGTCAATTACAACCACAGGTAAGGTAAGGTCCAGGACAATTATAGCATTTGCCTTTTAGGGAGGGTCTATTTATAGCACCAATGTCCATGGGTACACCTTGATCTGATTGTAATCCATATTAAGTAAACTTTGGTTGAGGTGGTGGATGAAAGGTATTCTGATAAGATGTGCTTCCAGAATAAGGACGGAAAGGGTTCTCTGTAGATCTTTCTAATTTTATCTGTTTGTATTCTTTTCCAATATTTATATAGTCATTTATGAGTTCTTGTATGATATTAGGATATCTCATGTTTAGGGCTTATTGTTGATAGACTCGGAAATCAACTGCCTTTTTTAGTATCATTATACCGTGTTCTTCTGAGATTTCTGATTCTTGGAAAAGAATTGTAAAGAGCTGTGCAAACAATTTAATATCCATAGTCTCTTGTTTGAGAGCTTCTAGCTTCTTCAAACTTTTGTGTGTGAGGACTTCTATCTGGCAGAAGTCTCAGACTCTTCTTTCTAGTTTATCTAATGTTAGCCATGCTGCATCTCCTTTGGGTGTGGGAGGTGTTCCTACTTGGGTCATGGAATCTCTTTCACATGCTTCTAATGCTAGAAGTGCAAATCTGGATGCTTTTTCATTTATCTATGAGAGAATTGCCATGGTGCAGAGTTGATTTGTGTCCTATGTTTATTGGGCAGCCCATAGTTTGGTTTGAAGCCACCATAAGCAGAAAGAGGAGCAACTTCCATTCTAATAGCCTGGGTCAGCAATTTTCTTCATGGCATCCTTTTTCCTTTCTGTATTAGTGGCTTGTTGTTCTAAGGTTAACATATTGAGAGTGACATCTAGAGTAAACAACATGTTTATTTATATTTTCATGAGAGTTTTCTGGCTTGTTTAAGTAATTGAGAGTGTACAGAGTCCTTTAAGTAAGAGTTCAAGAGTTTACAATGAGCAAGTTTCAAGGTATGGAATTATAAATGTTGTTTTTTATCTTTGGTGAGTTTTCTATGTCTGTTTACACAATCTAGTGTGCTACTCTTCTGTGGATGATTCAAGACCAGGTAATTCATCAAGTGGATTCCTTCTTTGGTAAGGAGGCAGTGTGGCACAATCAACAGTAGAGATGCCAAAAACAGAAAATTGGTTTAAGCAGGGTAAATTTCATAAAGTGGGGCAATAAGCGGGTTCTGATTCTTCTGATTCTTCTCTTTGAGAATGGGGTGAAGAAATTTCTGCTTGATTAAATAGGATGAGAGGTCTGACTCTAACTAGAATAGCTTCTTCTTCTTCTTCTTCAAGTCCTTCTTCTCTTTCTTCTTCTGACTCCTATTCTACTTCTTGTTCAGGGGCTATTTGATGAATTTCAAAAATAGAATAATCTATTTCACAGGAACCATTGAGGTCTCCTGAGACTACTTTGTGGCCTAAGATAAGGTATACCCCTATGAGGAGGTATAAGAGGTACAAGTAGCCTAATTCTAGTTGGATAAGGAGGGAGATGAGAGTGAGGAGTATTATTTTTATAGACAGTGTTCTTTCTATGTACCTTATGCTTCTTTCTCTTCTCTCTAGTCTGATTCCTTGTCTAAATATTACTGGCTGCCTGTTGGTAATTATCATCAAGAGATAGTTGGCTAGTAATCTCCTCTAGCATTATATGGAGAAAATGTCAAGACAGAGCCCAATAGAGATCTGGTAGAGTCAAGGGTGAGACTTTTTGGAAATAATAAATTAAGAAACAGATCCTACTTTAAATGAAGAATACAGGGACTGGTTCAAATACAGCCAGTTAGAATCTGGGGCATAGGGATGCCCAGTCTATGGATTTAAGGAGCTCGGAAACTGGCTGCATAAATGGATTATAGAGATTGTAGATCTCCCTAGATTCCTCAAGGATATTCTTGAGCTCAAAGTCAAGTGGGTTCTGACGGGGTTGGTTAGGTCTAGGCCTGGGGTCTCTGGTGGGTAATGGGATTCTTACAAGAAGTTCGAGATATTAGTAGATGTCTGCAGGATGAGGACAAGTATAAGGCTCAATGTCTAATCTGGAGACAGTGGATAGAATATCTGAGGTAGGCAAGTGATGAGAGATTGTTGCAATATCAGAGAAAGAGATGATATCATGGTCATTAGAGTCGACCAATAGTTCTCTTTCTAGAAGGACACCTTTGCAAGATAAGAAGATGTTATAGTTAGTGGGTCATTTGTAGTAAGATACTAGAGGTGAGCCTTTGTTAGTTATTGCCCTCAATCTTATTGAAAGAAAGGTCCTTACTTTTTATTGATATAAGTACTGGTTTACTCTTCAAGATCAAGTTTGTTCAGCTTGCAGATAGCTAATCTGCAAGGGGAAGTTAGTAAAGTCTTGTTCTAATGAAACACTCAACAACTCATCTAGAGTACTAGAGTGACAGATCAGAACAATAGTATAGTCAGGCAAGTAGAGAGCTGATGAGGAGAACTCCAGGAGAACAAGACTGAAAGGGAATACCCTTCATGTTACAAATGGTACACTTCTTACCTTTCTTATCCTACACTTTTACTTACTTGACTATGCTCTCACTTGACTTAGCTTTGCTTTTGGACTTAGTCGAATATCTTGTACAATAGTCACATGACTTAATCACGTGACCTGATCACCTGACACTTGTCACGTGAGACGGACTACTTCTCTGCTTACTCATATATGCTTACTCCTGATTACTCATTTTTGATTACCTGTCTTACTAAGATTGCTGCGCTGCAGTCAATCATTACTCATCATTTCTATTGTTCTTACTCAGCTTACTGCGCAAGGCTATGCATTGCTGTATGCTCTACTTTTGCTATTGGCTAGTAGTTAAGGTTCATACCAAATAGGTACAAACACACCAATAGTATATAAACCAGGAGTCTGAAGGGTGTCCCTCTCAGTCTTGTTCTCCTGGAGTTCTCCTCATCAGCTCTCCACTTGCCTGACTACCTCTATTGTTCCAATCTAAGCACTTCAGTGCTCTAGGTGAGTTGTTGAGTGTTTCATTAGAACAAGACTGTACTAACCTTCCCCTTGCAGACTAGCTACCTGCAAGCTGAACCTCCTAGTTCTTGAAGCGAGTAAACCAGTACTCAAATTGATAACAAGTAAGAACCTTCCTTTAGACAAGGTTAAGGGCGATATCTGACAAGGCTTACCACTAGTGTCCCACTTCAACAACTACGACATCTACGCCGTCTATGGACAAGATGGCCGTGTTCTAGAAGGGATTCAGGATCCCAATGACCAAGAGATTGTCCCACAACCAGACACCCTGCTCTTCCGCTCCCCTAGTCCTGCCCACGGAAGCATGGGCCCATATTCCCGTTTCGACCCCGCCGACCTTCTTGGTCATCTCCAACTCCTTGTAAGAATCCCACTATCCGCTAGAAATCCAAGGTCTAACCAACCCCGTCAGAATCTGCTTGACCCCGAAGTCAAGAACCACATTTTAGACTATAGGGAAAGATTTGATCCCTTCTACCCACTCCAGCAACCGCCCCCCGAACTCGCCGAGCCAGTTGATTGGGCTCCCCTAGATCCCCGATTCTAGCCGGCACCCTTTGAACTGGTGCCCTAATTCCCTATCCAAAGTAGGATCCATTTCCTAACCCACTATTTCCAACATGTCTCACCACACACTCCACCAGATCTGCGTTGGGATTTATCTCGACGTTTTCTCTGAGCTATAACAGAGGAGATTATTGGCAAAGGACCTATCCTTCCGAATCACAGACCGAGAACTAGCTTATCACCAGAACGGAGTGCAGTTAGAGAGAACAGGAAGAAGAGAAGGATACATAGAAAAGACACTGCCTATAAGAGTAATACTCATCGCTCTCGCCTCCCTCACACTGCAACTAGGATTAGGGTACTTGTACCTCCCATATGCCCTCATCGCGGCCTACCTTACCTTAGGCCACAAAGTAGTCTTAGGAGACCTCTGTGGCTCCCTTGAAATAATATACACTGTTTTTAAAATCCATCCTATAGTTCTTGAACAAGAAGTAGAACAAGAGCCAGAAGAAGAAGAAGAAGAAGAAGAGAAAGAACCTATTCCAGTCAGAGTCAGACCTCCCACTCCAGCCAATCAAATACAAATTTCTCCTCCTCATTCTCAAAGAGAAGAATCAGAAGCGTCAGAACGCTCATTTTTCCCTGCTCCACGAAATTTACCTTGGGTAAACCAATTTTCCATTTATGGCATCTTACTTGTCGATCGCATCACACCACCTCCTTACCAAAGAAGGAATCCTCTTGCCGAGTTACCTGTCCCTGAACCAGAAAACTAGCATACTGGACTGTGTAAACAGACATACCAAACTCACTAAAGATGAAAAACAACGTTTCCAAACCCATAGCACAAAGCTTGCTCATCGTAAATTCTCAAACCCCTATCCAAAGAATTCTATCTATTTTCAGCTACTCAAACAAATCAAAAAACTCTCGCGAAAACATAAATAAATATGTCTCACGGAACTGACATACAAGATCTCATTAACACGCTCAATGCACTAACCTTAGAACAAACAAACGCTAACGAGGAAAGAAAAAAAGATGTCACTAAGAAAATTGCCAACCCAGGCTATTGGGATGGAAGCCGCCCCTCCTTTCACTTATGGTGGCTCCGAACCAAGCTATGGGCTGCCCAACAAACTTGGCACACAAACTAACTCCGCACCGTAGCAATTCTCTCACGGATGAATGGAAAAGCATCCAGATTTGCACTCCTAACACTGGAAGCATGTGAAAGAGATGCTGATATTCCAGTAGGACGACCTCCAATTGCCCCAGGAGACAATGCATGGCTAACGATGGACCAATTAGAAGCCAAGGTCTAGATGTCCTCGCACACGAAAGTTTGAAGAAGCTAGAAACTCTCAAACAAGATTCCATGAACATGCACTCATTCTCACAGCTCTTTATCATCCTCTTCCAGGAATCAGGAATCTCCGAAGAGCACTGAAACACTCAACAACTCACCTAGAGCGCTGAAGTGCTTGAGTTAGAACAATAAGGTAGTCAGGCAAGTGGAGAGCTGATGAGGAGAACTCCAGGAGAACAAGACTGAGGGGGATGCCCTTCAGACTCCTGGTTTATATACTATTGGTATGTTTGTACCTATTTGGTATGAACCTTAACTACTAGCCAATAGCAAAAGTGCATCGTACAGCAATGCGCAGCAAGCATAGCCTTGCTCAGTAAGCTGAGTAAGAACAATAGAAATGATGAGTCATGATTGACTGCGGCGTAGCAATCCTGGTAAGAAAGATAATCGAGAATAAGTAATCAAGAGTAAGCATATATAAGTAAGCGGAGAAGTAGTCCGTGTCACGTGATAGGTGACAGGTAATCAGGTCACATGATTAAGTCACATGACTATTGTACAAGATATTCGACTAAGTCCAAAAGTAAAGCTAAGTCAAGTGAAAGCATAGTCAAGTAAGTAAAAGTGTAGGATAAGAAAGGTAAGAAATGTACCGTTTGTAACACTACCCCCTTTCTATGGATTGCATTCGAGAGTAGACTTCATAGCTGTAGCCCTCTTGCTCGATCAGGTACTTGTCCGGCATTGTGATGCTGAATCCCTTGAAAAAATTGCGACCGTTAGTGGTGTCGCACATTATTTCTAGGGTTATACCCTTGCCATTCTGGATTGCGCCATGCACGTAAGACCATGCCATAAGCGCAAAGGATAAGGAGATGATACTCCCTAGGGTAAAGATGCCTATGACGAATAATGTGCTGTTCTCGATCAGAACAACACAGAGCGCGAATATTGACACCATATATGTGATTAGGAGACCGAAGTCGATCCATGACCACGGTACGAGTGCCAGGGGTGTGGGGCAAGCTGGTGTGTCGATATTGCCCACATTGGCATGGTTGGCAAGGTAATCGTCTATGATGGCATTGGCGTGGAATTGGATGAAGGAGTTGGGGAAGGCAGATATTGAGGATGGTGGTAGGGTATGAGAGGTGGTTGTTGATTGAAGGTTGCTAGGAGCGGGGCTTGACTAGTGACTAGAGGAGAGGTGGATTGATATCTGGGCAGATTGAAGTGGGGATCTTTTATACTGCTTCATGATAATTATATAAGCTGTCTTCCACAGCAGTTGCTGTGAAGTTTTCATAAGGTTTGAATAGCTTTTCGAAATCAACCTGAGTCATGCAGAGGAGACAGGGAGCCAATGGATTCTTTTTATAGAATTCTTGTATTGCGTCCGGCGCATGAGTAAGATTTGATCGGGGTTCCCACGTTCTATCCGTGTCATCGTATTCTTTCCAATGTACGAGGAATTCTAGGTGTTTCCCTCTTAGTCTGGAGTCGACTATATAATCAACTTCATATTCATCCTCTCTGTCCTCTGTGACAAGTACTGGTCCAGGTTTGTCAGCATTTTGCCCTGGGAGGCATTCCTTGTATGATTTGGTTTTGGCTATATTGAACACGTTGTGTACTTTCATGGTGCGTGAGAGTTGGAGTTTAATAGCATTGCTTCCTTTGAAGCTAAGGATTTCATATGGGCCCAACCATTTCTCCAAGAGCTTCTTTGAAGGTCGTGGGAGTTTCAGGCCATCTGTGCTAAGCCAAACTTTATCTCCTAGTTTGTATTGTGGAGCATCTGTTCTATGTTTATCAGCTTGTTTTTTCATGTGTTTTTGTGCTTTTTCTAGATTTTCTTTTGTTTCTTTTAGGGTTTGTTCAATTTCATCAGTGAATAAGGAAGCAGCGGGTGCTTTTGATGTGTGGTTTTCTATTCCTATTTTTGGTTCATATGTGTGGGTAATGCTAAATGGAGTTTTCTGTGTAGAAGTTTGCTTTTTCGAGTTATATGAGAATTGAGCTATTGGTAACCATTCTGACCATTCGTGTTGTTTTTCCGCGGTAAATAGTCGGAGATATTGTTGTAGATCTCTATTCATATATTCCGTTTGTCCATCTGTTTGTGGGTGACATGCGGTAGAGAGTTTAGGCGTAATGCTGAGGCGTTTACATAAGTCTTTCATCACCTGTGATGCAAACTGCGGTCCTTGGTCCGAAACTATTGATTTTGGAAGTCCATGATGCTTTCATATGTGTGTGAGATACAGTCTAGCTGTTTGTAGGGCATTGACAGATTTAGTACAGGGGATGAATTCGACTTCTTTGGAGAATCGATCAACAACCACTAGGATTGAGTCAAATCCATTTGATTCAGGGAAATCTGTCATAAAATCTGCACTGATGTGTTCCCATGGAAGATCCGGAATTTCCAATGGTAGTAGCTTTCCAGCAGGTGCAGTATTGATGCCTTTGAAACGTGCGCATCTATCGCAGCGAGATACGTAATCTTTGACAAGTGTGGGCATGCCAGGCCAGGTATAGCTATGCTGTAGCAGTTCTAGGGTTTGATCTATTCCTGGATGTCCAGCTAGAGGAGTGTCATGATGTAGACGTATGATTTCTATGTGAAGATCTTGATCATTCAGCATGAAGATCCAGTCTTTCTTGTTGTAAAGAAGTTCATCTTTTTCTGTGCAGATGCCATGTTGCTTTCTTTATTTTTTCTAGAATGTCATCACTATCTGTGGCTATGTGCACTGATGTGGTGGCTATTTGTTCTGGAGAGATGACTAAGACTTGCTTATTGTCATCTTCTATTCCTATTGCGTGATCTTCTCTTCAAGAGAGAGCATCGGCTTTTCCCATTTGTGTTCCAGCTTTATAGATCCATTTGAAATTGAAACGAGAGAGGTACTGAGACCATCTGGCTTGTCGTCTGTTTAGATCTTGCTGTTGCATAAACCATTGAAGGTTTGCATGGTCATTCCAAATTTCAAATTCCTGTTTTGCACCTTCTAGGTAATGTCTCCATTGTTCTAGGTTTTGGATAATGCTTAGCATTTCCTTATCTGCAATTGGATAATTATGTTCTTCTGATGACATGGAGTGGGATAAGAATGCGACTGGATGCCATTTGTCATCTTGTTCTATAGATAGAACAGCTCCAGTTGCAAAATTAGATGCATTGGTTTCTAGGCGGAACTTCTTATCATTGTCTGAGAAAGCTAGGATAGGAGCGGTGGTGAATTTCCTTTTTAGCATGTTGAACGCTTCTTGTTGTGGTTCTTTCCATGAGAAGGGGGTGTCTTTCTTGGTAAGATCATTTAAAGGACGTGCGACTTGGGCATAATCTTGAATAAAGTGGTGGTAGAAGTTGGCCAGTCCTAAGAAACTTCTAACTCCTCAGACTGTGGACGGAGTTGGCCAATCGGTGATTGCCTTAACTTTATCATCATCTATTTTGATGCCTTCGGGGGTTATTGTCATGCCAAGAAATTCGACTTCTTTGGTGTGAAAGTGGCATTTTGTTACAAATGGTACATTTCTTACCTTTCTTATCCTACACTTTTACTTACTTCACTACGCTTTCACTTGACTCAGCTTTACTTTTGGACTTAGTCGAATATCTTGTACAATAGTCACGTGACTTGATCATGTGACCTGATCACCTTGTCACGTGACATGGACCATCTCCCCGCTTACTCATATATGCTTACTCTTGCTTACTCATTCTTGATTACTTTTCTTACTAAGATTGCTGCGCCGCAGTCAATCCTTACTCATCACTTCTATTGTTCTTACTCAGCTTACTGCGCAAGGCTATGCTTGCTGCGCATTGCTGTATGCTCTACTTATGCTATTGGCTAGTAGTTAAGGTTCATACCAAATAGGTACAAACACACCAATAGTATATAAACCAGGAGTCTGAAGGGCGTCCCCCTCAGTCTTGTTCTCCTGGAGTTCTCCTCATCAGCTCTCCACTTGCCTGACTACCTTATTGTTCTGACTCAAGCACTTCAGCGCTCTAGGTGAGTTGTTGAGTGTTTCATTAGAACAAGACTTTACTAACTTTCCCCTTGCAGATTAGCTACCTGCAAGCCGAACCACTTGATCTTGAAACTTGAAACTAGTACTTGAATCGACAAAGAGTAAGAACCTTCCTTTAGATAAGGTCAAGGGCGATAACTGACAAGGGCTCACCACTAGTGTTCCGCAACACATACCCACCAGCCCGCACCAACACCACTTACCCTGGTTACGACATCTTTGAGACCTACGACCCCACTACCGGTCGTCTTAGAGAAGAGATCCAAGTCCCGAACGACCAAGAAATCATCCCACAGCCCGACACCCTACTCTCCCGCTCTCCCAGCCCTGCTCGTGGGAGCGTTGGTCCATACTCCCGTTTTGATCCTGCCGACCTACTCGGTCGTCTCCAACATCTTGTAAGAATCCCTCTACCCACTAGAGACCCAAGGTCTAACCAACTCCGTCAGAACCCTCTCGACCCCGAAGTCGAGAACCATATTGTAGAGTACAGGGACAGATTCGATCCCTTCTACCCGTTCCAACAACCACCCCCGGAACTTGCCGAACCCGTTGACTGGGCCCCTCTAGGACCTAGATTCCAACCGGCTAACTTTGAACCGGTTCCCCAGTTCTCGACCCAAAGTAGGATCAGGTTCCTTATACACTATTTCCAACACGTCTCACCACAAACTCCACCACATCTGCGTTGGGAGTTATCTCGACGTTTTCTACGAGCAACAGCAGACGAGATTACTGGCGAAGGATCTGTCCTTCCGAATTGCGGACCGGGAGTTAGCCTACCATCAGAACGGAGTCAGGCTAGAAAGGATAGGAAGAAGAGAAGGGTACATAGAAAAGACACTGCCTACAAAAGTACTACACCTCGCTCTCGCCTCTCTGCTCGTGCAACTAGGATTAGGATATTGGTACCTCCCCTACGCCCTTACGGTAACCTACCTTATCTTAGGCCACAAAGTAGTCTCAGGAAACCTCTGCGGTTCAATTGAATACACCTATACTATTTTTAAAATCCATCCTATTGCTCCTGAACAAGAAGTAGGACAAGAGTCAGAAGAAGAAGAGGAAGAAGAGGAAGAACCTATTCCAGTCAGAGTCAGACCTCCCACTCCAGCCAATCAAACAAATATTTCTCCTTCTCACTCTCAAAGAGAAGAATCCGAAGCGTCAGATCATTCGTATTTCCCTGCTCCACAAAATTTACCCCACGTAAACCAATTTTCTGTTTACGGCATTTCGGTGGCCAATCGCGCCGCACCTCCTCCTTACCAAAGAAAAAACCCTTCTGCCGAGGTACCCGCTCCTGAACCAGAGAACTAGCACACTGGACTGTGTAAGCAGACATACCAAACTCACTAAAGAAAAACGTCAACGTTTTCAAGCCTCTATTACCAAACTCGCTCAACGAAAGCTCTCTAATGCATACCCAAAGGACTCTCCTTATTCTCATTTACTCAAACAAGCCAGAAAACTCTCACGAAAACATAAATAAACATGTCTCACGGAACTGACGTACAAGACCTCATTGACGCGCTCAACGCGCTAACTTTAGAACAAACAAATGCCAATGCAGAAAGAAAGAAAGACGTTACCAAGAAGATTGCAGACCCAGGCTATTGGGATGGAAACCGCCCCGCCTTCCGCTTATGGTGGCTCCGAACCAAGCTATGGGCTGCTCAACAAACTTGGGACACGAATCAACTCCGCACCGTGGCAATTCTCTCACAGATAAATGGAAAAGCATCCAGGTTCGCACTCCTAACATTAGAAGAATGTAAAAGGAATTCCGCTATTCCTGTAGGAACACCTCCGGTCCCCCCGGGAGACGCTGCCTGGCTAACTTTAGCCGAATTAGAAGCCAAAGTCCGAGGCTTCTTCCAGATAGAGGTTCTAGCGCACGAAAGTTTGAAGAAGCTAGAAGTTCTCAAACAAGGATCCATGGATATCCATTCGTTCTCACAGCTCTTCATCATTCTTTTCCAAGAATCAGGAATCTTGGAAGAACACGGTCTAACCATACTAAGAAAGGCAGTTGATTTCCGCATTTATCAACAACAAGCCCTAAATATGACCCGGGCCAACACCGTGCAAGAACTCCTAGATGACTACATAAACATTGGAAAGGAATACGAAAGGATGAGACTAGAACGATCCACAGGAAACCCGTTCCGACCCTATTCTGGGAGCACTTCATACCAGAATAACTCACGCCCGCCACCTCAGCCAAGGTTCACCAAATATGGAATACAACCAGGTCGAGGCGCACCCATGGACATTGGTGCTGCAAATAGAACTTCCTTAAGAGGCAAATGCTATAATTGTCTTGGTCCACACCTCGCATGTGATTGTAAACAACCCTCCACACGCTGCCGAAACTGTGGATGGTCACGAGGTGAACACAAGAACAATTGTAGAAACTACAAAGGAAAGAGCACACGCCAAGCTCGAACCTTGAATTCAGACCCTGAAGAATCTCACAAATCACAATTGGAATTCGACGAGATGAAGGCCTCCTTCCTTGAAACAGAGGAAGAAGACAAGGGAAAAGCCAAAGCGATCTAGACAAACTGGGTGTCCAGATCGCCAAAGCTAACAAGAAACAATCTAACAATAGTCTAATGGGGTCTCATTCAAGTGAGCTCGGCCGGGACTTGAAACCGGTGCTTAATTCCGTTAACACAAAAGACGACGAAATCCCAGACCAAATCCGTATTCGTGGGAACAATTCTAGAGAAATTACCCTATCTATTAGCATAGCACCTATTAATAGCAAACAGTTCACATCTGCAGAAGCCCTGCTGGACTCAGGTGCTAACACCATTTTCATCGATAAATCTTGGGCCAAGAAGCTCAAATTACCCCTTTCGCCTCTCAGGCACCAACTAGCAGTGTACAATGTCGACAGAAGTAGAAACTCCGCAGGAGACATCACACACTATGCAGAAATAATCATCGACTACCAAGGACATCGTGAGAAGACAACAGCTGAAGTAACCAATCTTGGAAAGAATCAGGTTATTCTAGGATACACATGGCTAAAGAACCATAATCCGGAAATAGATTGGTCACGAGGCAAAGTATCCATGACACGCTGTCCATGGACTTGTCGAGATCTCCAACAGAAAGCTTCGTTCTCATGGCAGATAGAAGAACAAGAACGTGTGGCATTAAATCACGTCTATGCGCTCAAGAAAGAAATTCCCGAAAAGGATAAATTACCAGAGAAAACCCCGGAAGAACTTGTTCACCAATTTTACCACAAGTTCATTCACCTTTTCAAGAAGAAAGAATCCGAGCGTATGCCCACACGTAAACCATGGGATCATGCCATAGATCTCAAAGAATCTTTTGTGCCAAAGAAAGGCCGATTGATCCCTCTATCTCCACAGGAACAAGAAGAAGTCAGTGCGTTCATTGACAATCAACTCCAAAAGGGATACATCTGCCGCTCTATATCCCCACAGACTTCCCCTGTGTTCTTTGTTCCAAAGAAAGATGGAAAGAAGCGCATGGTACAGGATTACAGATATCTCAATGAACACACGGTGAAAAACAATTACCCGCTACCTCTGATTTCCCAATTGGTCGATAAGCTAAAAGGAGCTAAACTATTTACCAAGATGGATCTCAGATGGGGTTACAACAATATCCGAATCAAAGAAGGCAATGAATGGAAAGCCGCTTTCGTTTGTCACAGAGGATCTTTTGAACCACTAGTCATGTATTTTGGTCTCTGCAACTCCCCAGCAACCTTCCAAACAATGATGAACGAATTATTTGCAGATATGGAAGACGCCGTAGTCATCTATATTGATGACATCTTGACCCCTGAATGATCTCACCAAGAAAGACACTCCTTTCTCATGGAAGGAACCACAACAAGAAGCGTTTGACACGCTAAAAGGAAAATTCACCACGGCTCCCATTCTTGCATTCCCAGACAATGACAAGAAATTCCGCCTAGAAACCGATGCATCTAATTTTGCAACTGGTGCCGTTCTATCTATAGAACAAGATGGCATATGGCATCCTGTCGCATTCTCATCACACTCCATGTCTCCCAGAAGAACGTAACTACCCAATTGCAGACAAGGAAATGCTGAGCGTTATCCGAAGTCTAGAACAATGGAGACATTATCTAGAAGGTGCAAAACAGGAATTTGAAATTTGGAACGATCATGCGAACCTTCAATGGTTTATGCAACAGCAAGATCTAAACAGACGACAAGCCAGATGGTCACAGTACCTCTCTCGTTTCAATTTCAAATGGATCCATAAAGCCGGATCACAAATGGGAAAAGCCGATGCTCTCTCTCGAAGAGAAGATCACGCAAAAGGAATTGAAGATGACAATAAGCAAGTCTTAGTCATCCCTCCAGAACGAATAGCCGCTACATCAGTGCACATAGCCACAGATAATGACAGCATTCTAGAAAAGATAAAGAAAGCAACATGGAAAGTTCGCGAATCAGAAGCCATTAAGCTTTGCAAGCAACATGGCATCTGTACAGAAAAGGACGAACTTCTCTATGACAAGAAAAATCGGATCTTCGTGCCAAATAATCAGGATCTTCGCATGGAAATTATACGCCTACATCATGACATTCCTGTAGCTGGACATCCAGGAATAGATCGAACCCTAGAACTGCTACAGCGTAGCTATACCTGGCCTGGAATGCCCACACTTGTCAAAGATTACGTATCTCGTTGCGATAGATGCGCATGTTTCAAAGGCGTCAATACTGCACCTGCTGGAAAGCTACTACCATTGGAAATTCCGGATCTTCCATGGGAACACATTAGTACAGATTTCATAACAGATCTCCCTGAATCAAATGGATTCGACTCAATCCTAGTGGTTGTTGATCGATTCTCCAAAGAAGTCGAATTTATCCCCTGTACTAAATCTGTCAATGCCCTACAAACAGCTAGACTGTATCTCACACACGTATGGAAGCATCACGGACTTCCCAAAACAATAGTTTCGGACCGAGGTCCACAATTTGCATCACAAGTCATGAAGGACTTATGCAAACGCCTTGGCATTACGCCTAAACTCTCTACCGCACATCATCCGCAAACAGATGGACAAACAGAATGTATGAATAGAGATCTACAACAATATCTCCGACTATTCACCGCTGAAAAACAACAAGAATGGTCAGAATGGCTACCCATTGCACAATTCTCGTATAACTCGAAAAAGCAAACGTCTACACAGAAAACCCCATTTAGCATTACTCACACATATGAACCAAAAATAGGCATAGAAAATCACACGACTAAAGCATCCGCTGCTTCTTTACTCGCTGATGAAATCGAACAAACCCTAAAAGAAACAAAAGAAAATCTAGAAAAGGCACAAAAACATATGAAAATCCAAGCAGATAAACATAGATCAGAAGCTCCGCAATACAAAGTAGGAGACAAAGTTTGGCTAAGCACAGATGGCCTAAAACTCCCACGACCTTCAAAGAAACTCTCGGAGAAATGGTTAGGACCATACGAAATTATTAGCTTCAAAGGAAGCAATGCAATTGAACTCTAACTCCCACGCACCATGAGAGTGCACAACGTGTTCAATATAGCCAAAATCAAACCTTACAAAGAACGTTTATTAGGACAGAAGGCTGACAAACCAGGGCTAGTGCTAGTAACTGAAGATCGAGATGATGAATACGAAGTTGACTACATAGTGGACTCCAGATTGAGAGGGAAACGACTCGAATTTCTAATTCACTGGAAAGAATACGACGAAACGGATAGAACGTGGGAACCCCGATCAAATCTCGCTAACGCACCGGACGCAATAAAGGAATTCTATAAAAAGAATCCATCGGCTTCCCGTCTGCTCCGCATGACTCAGGTTGATTTTGAAAAGCTGTTCAAACCTTACAAAAACTTCACAGCAACTGCTGCAGAAGATAGCTTATATAATTATCACAAAGCAGTATAAAAGACTCGCTATTTCAGCCTGAACAGACCAGAATTCGCCTCTCCTCCCAGTCATTAGTCGAGCCTCGCTCCTAATCACCCTTCAAGCAACTCCAATCACCACCTCTACAACCCCACTACCACCCTTCATGTCTGGCTTCCCCAACTCCTTCACCCAATTCCACGCAAACGCAATCATCGACGACTACCTCGCCAACCATGCCAACGTCAGAAATATCGACACACCAGCTCGCCCCACTCCCCTGGCACCCGTACCGTGATCATGGATCGACTTCGGTCTCCTGATCACATATATGGTGTCGATATTCACTCTCTGTGTTGTTCTGATCGAGAACAGCACATTATTCGTCATAGGCATCTTTACCCTAGGGAGTATCATCTCCTTATCCTTCGCGCTTATGATATTATACTACGTGCATGGCGCAATCCGGGACGGCAAGGGTATAACCCTAGAAATAATGCGCGACAACACTAACAGTCGCAATACTTTCAAGGGATTCAGCATCACAATGCCTGACAAGTACCTGATCGAGCAAGAGGGCTACAACTACGAAGTCTACTCTCGTGACTTCAGAGCCAGAGAAAAAGAGCAACACGACGCTCTTATAGAATGTACGCTCCCAACTCGACAGAAGAATGAGGCAGAGGCTGAAAATATCAATGCCTGGGCTGGCTTCCCAACATGGAGTGAAGCTGGAGATGCTGCAGAAGAAGAAAACGGTAATGACAATGCCACCGTTTATAGTGACACCAATCTCACTACAGCCAACAGCTTCATAGCGGTATACAATTTCGAGGCATAACGAAGAAAGGTCGTGATTGCCTGGAATGCAATCCATAGAGAGGGGGTAGTGTTACAAACGGTACATTTCTTACCTTTCTTATCCTACACTTTTACTTACTTCACTACGCTTCCACTTGACTCAGCTTTACTTTTGGACTTAGACGAATATCTTGTACAATAGTCACGTGACTTGATCATGTGACCTGATCACATGACACTTGTCACGTGACGCGGACCATCTTTCCGCTTACTCATATATGCTTACTCTTGATTACTCATTCTCGATTACTTTTCTTACCAAGATTGCTGTGCCGCAGTCAATCCTTACTCATCATTTCTATTGTTCTTACTCAGCTTACTGCGCAAGGCTATGCTTGCTGCGCATTGCTGTACGCTCTACTTACGCCATTGGCTAGTACTTAAGGTTCATATCAAATAGGTACAAACACACCAATAGTATATAAACCAGGAGTCTGAAGGGCGTCCCCCTCAGTCTTGTTCTCCTGGAGTTCTCCTCATCAGCTCTCCACTTGCCTGACTACCTCTACTGTTCTGACACAAGCACTTCAGCGCTCTAGGTGAGTTGTTGAGTGTTTCAGCTGGAACTTGGATACAAGTTGAAACCCATTCCTCTTTACGGTGATAATCAGGGTACAATATTTACTGCACAAAATCCTGTAAATCAGAAAAAGAATTGTCACATTCGCATTAGATACCATTCTATTTGCAATGCGATTGAAGATAAACAGATCGAGCTCTTCTATATAGAAGGACAAGATAATCCTGCAGATATCTTTACTAAGAATCCAGGATTTATCAAGTTTGAAAAGTTCAGAGAGCTTCTAGGTCTGCACATCTACAGTGCTGATTAGACAGTGCGCTATATAAATGTACATTCTTCTTATGCTCGCATATACTAGCGATATTAAGCATGGGGAAGTGTTGAACGTACTCATAGTAAATCATACATGAGATAGTAGTTTACCATATGCGTGTACACTACTTAGTTCATACTCAGTTCGTCTGAGTTATAATAGCTCTTTTACTGCTACCATATCTGTGAACGCTAAGCACCAAAGCTAAGTAAGTAAACAGCTTCCTCTGTGTAGCTAAGTGCTGAGGTAGCAGGGGCTTCTGCCCCTCTACCTCCTGCTGCCTGTTTTTCAATTCAACAGTGTTGTTATTTGTAATGGAACTGGTGGAATACTGAAGTGTTGTCTGAACCTCTTGCGAGCGCAACGCTCGACGCGCACATGAGCTGGTCACGAGAGGGGTCACGTGCGAGTCATCGGTGACATCGACAGTGACGTGTGACGGGTACGACTCTCATTGGTTGCCGCACGCTTCACTGACTATAGGCATCGTTGGAACTGGCTGAATTGATGCAAGCCACATGGAATCGACCGTCGTACGATAAAGGGACAGCACGTTTAGATTCTCTCGGAGTGGGTGAAGGCCCCTTGAGTCCGAACGAGGATAAAGCATAATTCTCAATGTCTTGTCCGAGTTATCAACTACCGAGTCCTGAAGCCTTGTTCGTATATTCACTGATTCTGACATATTCTTATCGGTGCGTCTCTTCACCTGTCTTAAATCATCTTATCGCAGGTTCCCACCAGTGCACACGGCGTGTCCGACTGCCTTTCTTTGGATCAATGCACAACGCATCCTCACGATTATCGCAAAGAAAACCATGCTATTTGCGAAGGGTGAGAGTGATCGTTACTTTGACTGGAGGGTAAACGACCGTTGGTCCACTCTGACTCATGCGCCTGCGTAGGAACGATCGATATTCAGTAGGTAAGCCAAGTATTGCCGTACCGCCCGATTCAGCAGGCGGTATCCCGAGACCAAGGCAAAGGAACTGCATCCTACCGCGGATGTTTTGATACACTGGCAGTAACTTACCCAGGGTGAGTCAGCCCTTCAGTCTATGTCAGTCCACATGACCTATACGATCCAGATGCCTCGGACTATGACCCAGAGCGAGATCCATCGATC
>JBBPTH010000194.1:0-19755 GCA_038094055.1 Chalciporus sphaerocephalus | reverse complement strand
CAGTCCTAGGCAGGCGAGAACGAGGAATACTACTTTTATAGGTAGTGTCCTTTCTACGTATCCTTCTTTTCTTTCTAGCCTCTCTAGTCTCACTCCGTTCTGGTGGAAGATTATCTCCCGATCCACTAGCCTGAGGGACAGGTCCTTGGCCAATAATCTCTGCTGGTGTTGCTCTGAGAAGATATCGAGATAGAGCCCAACGGTTAGCTGGTGGAGTTTGGGGGGCGACGTATTGGAAATAGTACCTGATGAAGTTGATTCTGCTTTGAGTAGAAAACGGGCAAATTGGTTCGAAATTCGCCAGGTGGAAATTGGGGCCTAGCGGTGCCCAATTAACTGGTTCGGGGAGTGGGGGGACTGGTTCCGAGTTAAGATTATAGGGATCGTAGATCTCCCTATATTCTTCAATGTGATGCTCGACTTCTGGGGCAAGCGGGTTCTGGCGAGGTTGGGTAAGCTTGGGCCTTCTATTGGGTAAAGGGAAGCTTACACGAAGGTTTAGATATTCTTGTAAGTCCTCTGGGTTGAACCTGGAATAAGGTTTGATGTTGCTACGAGCAGGACTGGGAGAGCGAGATAGTGGAGTGTCTGGCTGTGGGATAATTGGTAGGTCATTGGGATCAAAGTCCGAAAGTGGGGATAAGGCCTGTCCTTCTGCAACGTAGATTTGCTGAATGCGTTCCTCTTCGGTGAGGAACTCTGGGAAGTAGTCGATAGGTGGGAGGTAAGACACTAGTAGTGAGCCTTGTCAGTTATCGCCCTTAACCCTGTGTGAGGGAAGGTTCTTACTTGCTATCAATTGAGTACTGGTTTACTCTCTTCAAGAACTAGATCAAGATACTTGGCTTGCAGGTAGCTAATCTGCAAGGGAAGAGTTAGTATAGTCTTGTTCTAATGAAACACTCAACAACTTACCTGTAGCATTGAGGTGCTTTGCTAGAACAATTAAGTAGTCTTACTAGAGGAGAGCTGTTGAGGAGAACTCCAGGAGAACAAGACTGAGGGGGACGCCCTTCAGACTCCTGGTTTATATACTATTGGTGTGTTTGTACCTATTTGGTATGAACCTTAACTACTAGCCAATAGCAAAAGTACAGCGTACAGCAATGCGCAGCTATGCACAGCCTTGCACAGTAAGCTGAGTAAGAACAATAGAAAAGATGAGTAATGCTGACTGCGGCGCAGCAGTCTTAGTAAGAAAGATGATCAAGAATGAGTAAGCAAGAATAAGCATGTATGAGTAAGCGGAAAGAATAGTCCGTGTCACGTGATGGAGCCATGTGATCAGATCACGTGATTAGGTCACGTGACTATTGTACAAGATATTCGACTAAGTCCAAAAGTAAAGCTGAAGCGTAGAGAAGTAAGTAAAAGTGTAGGATAAGAAAGGTAAGAAATGTACCATTTGTAACATCGAGGACAATTTTGTCATGCTTGGCTTTGTTTTCTGTTTTTGTAAAGATCATAAGATTGTCTATGTATATGATGACCATCATCCATGTCCGCAAAGATCTCATTCATCATTGCTTGGAACATGGCAGGGGAGTTGTATAAACCAAAGTACATCACTTTTGGTTCGTAGGATCCTCTGAAGCATACAAAAGTGGCTTTCCTCATTGCCTTCTTTGATCCTTACATTGTTGTATCCCCATCTTAGATCCATTTTTGTGAACATTTTAGCTCCTTTGAGCTTATCAACTAGTTGGCCAATCAATGGCAGAGGGTAGTTATTTTTGACCATGTGTTCATTTAGGTAGCAGTAATTCTATACCATCTGTTTGCACCCGTCTTTCTTTGGAACGAAGAATACTGGTGACATTTGTTCTGATTTGGAAGGGACAATATAACCTTTTCTAAGTTGGTCATTAATAAAGTCCGACACTTCCTTTTGTTCATCATCTGATAATGGTATAATTCTTTCTTTTCTGGGTTTAAATATGTCCTTCAGTTCTATAGCATGATCCCACAGCTTTTGTAAGGGCATCCACTCTGATTTTCCTTTTGAGAACACTTTCAGGAACTTGTGATACTCTTTTGGAACCATTTCCTCAACAGTCTTTTCTTTTTCTTTGAGGACTGCATCCAGCACATGGATAATGATGTAGGCAGTATATTGGGCATCTCTTTCATGGTGGTCCGGATCCTCTATATGGAGGTTTTCTTTTTCTTGGAGTAAGGCACATGAGTTTGGGCATCTTGTCATTTTTACTGTGCTCTTCTGCCAATTAATTTCCAGATTATGGTGACATAGCCATGAGAAACCCAAAATGAAGGTGTTCTTGCCTAAATCTGTTACTTCTGCTGAGACCATTTCCTAGTGTCCCATGTAATCAATGATTAATTCTGCAGAGTATGTGATGGATCCGGCAGAATTTCTTGTTCCATCTACATTATAGACAGGAATGTCATGGCGGAGCTTTTATAAGGGAATGTGATGATTTTTTGCCCATTGGCAATTGATAAAAATAGCACTTGCTCCTGAGTCCAGGAGAGCATCAAGAGAGGTGAATGTTCAACCTTCTTTAGGCCAAAATGAGATTCATAGGTTGATCTCTCTATCCATCACATTTGACTGGATAAGAGATCCTTCTGGGATTTCATTTGAGGAAGGGGGAAGAGAGGAATTAAGCACTGGATTAACATCCCAGCTGAGCTCACTAGGAGGCTCCTCTGACATGGTAAAGTAAGTAAAATTATTTTTGTATTTATTATCCGCAACATCTGTGGGATTTTCTATATCAAGCAAAGAAAATCGGGAACCCTTCACACACCCAGGATTGTGTGAAGAGTCATTCATTTTTTTTTGAGGGAAGACCCTTGTAATCTCGGAACCAGGCCCAAGCTTCTTCGAAATTCATGCCCTATATTGCCCTTGGCAAATCAGAGCCTTCCTTTTGCTTTCTCTTGCCCATTGCAGAGGTACTTGCTTGTGTGGGTTTAACGTCATTACTAGACATTTCCTTGGTGCTTGTGGCACAAATTTGTTTTGACCACTTCTTGTAGTCCTTTCTGTGGGAACCTCTCAGGAGTTTGCACTCTGGGCATTGCACCCGGGGTTTCTTACAGTCCTTGACAAAATGATCCCCTTGGCAGTTGTAACATTTGCCATGGGGGGCCTTGGTGTTGACTGCATCAATGTCCATAGCGTTGGGGTCCCTTGTTGTGGCATACTGTACCATGCCTTTTGTGATGAAGCTGAGGAGCTGTTTCCTATCAGCCAGTTTCCTTAGTTCTGCTATGAATCCATCGTAGTTGTCATAGCATCCTTTTTCCATGATTATTTTCTTTACGAGTTCTTGGTCAGCATTCTGTTCAAGCAACTCGATGTGTCTTGCATCGTTCCAGTTTTCCAGGGCACGATGTATTTCAAACTTAGTGAGGAATATCTCCATCCTAAGTGAACCTTGTTTTAAACCAGTTATCATTTTCTGGTGATACTCTTGTTCATTAGATAACCGGAACTGGTCTGTGATCATCTTTTCAAATTCTGGCCACATGTACTGGTCTCTATCGAGAATTCATGACATAATTGCCTGCAAGAAGTCATCCGCATCCCCGCCTTTCATTCAGCTAAGGACGGCCTTGATGCCTCCTATTCCTCCGAGCAAGACATAGTTTTCTTTATGCCATACACGGACTTGTATCCACCATTCTTCAAATTTCTTTCTCTTTGACCCATTGTATTCTCTGGGATCCACTACTATTTTTGATATTTTTACCAGGCCTGCCAGTGATGGTGCAGTGCTTGAGGACCCTGACGGTCCAGCTTGGGCAGAGAAATCTGTGATTTCTTGCTCCAGATGCAAGTTCTCTCTTGCCAGTGCCTGCATTGTGTCTGCTTGTTGTTCTAGGAACAACCTTAGTTGTGTCTCTAGAGCAGAGGCCTGTGGGTTTGCTGTGTCTAGTGCCATTTGGCTGAGAATCACAGCAAGATTGTGAGGCAAAGAAGTGGACATTTTATTAAACTATTTTAAAATTTGTAGCAGGGGGAAGGTTTAATGGGGTCTCGTGGCCTGAGACTTATTCTAGTGGTAGCTTTGTCAGGTCTTGGGTCTTCTATGACTGGTCTCCTGATCTTTGCTCTAAATTGTGCCAGCTTCTTTACTGTGCACACTTTTTTCTTAGGTGGCTCCTCTGGCACCACCAACTCTTCTCTTTCTCTCTTTACTACCGTAATCCTATCTCCAAAATTCTCCGGGCCTCTCCTGAAATCAAATGTAGTATACCTGTTGTACACTAACAAGGGTTCCTTCTTGAATGATCCACGTTCTTCGGTGGAGGGCAATGGAGCGGGGAGTGTTGGATAGGGTGTAGGGGCACGTTCCCATGGTTGGAGGGTTTGGTCATTTGGGTCAATTCCTTGTTTGACCTCCCCAGAATCTGTTTGAATTTCTGAGAGCTGGTCTATCTCATGCTCTCGGGGAAGCTCTCCATTCACTCCTTCTAAGAGGAGGACTTGAGCTATGGTCAGATACGCGTCATGGTAGGTGGCGAGCTCTCCTTCTGAGTCCTTGCCAAAGTAAAATTGCTCGGGCTCTAATGCGTCGAAAGCCCTGAGCATGCATGAGAAAGGTGAGAGGAGTCTTGTGGGGACTTCTTCATCCACCAAGACCTGAGCAACTTCTGCTTCAGCATCTGGCTCTTTGGTCATGACTATTGTAGGGACAGCTTGTGTCCTGTTAGGTCCTATGGCTACAGATGCTATGTAAGGGTGGTCTAATTGAATGCCCGGCATCGAGTTACTAGTAGCTCTATGAAGGCCCTGAAGGGTGGCATGAAAAGTGAGAAAGTATACTAATTGAAGCTTCTTCAATGATGGTACTACTTCTTAGAGGATTGAGTATGCACTTGAGGTCAGGTTACAAGCAATGCAGGAGTAGCAGGTGATGAGGGGGAGTTCAGTTCAAGTGAAACACTCGAAAGTCCTAAGACAATCAGGTGCTACTCAAACTTAGGAGGAGAGGACTGGAATAGGACAGTTGGACTTTGGAGGAAAGACCAAGTGAACTAGACTAGAGGATGTCCAGCTTAGCCCTTGGGGTTTATATACTCATAGGTTTGTATGTACATGTTTGGTCCTTATCTACTAATAATAGAAATACCCATAGCCCTAGAAGATAAGAGATAAGAGAGACATACACTATTGGTAGAGTGGAAATGATAAGCATAGCCGTTGTGATACATAAGGCATAAGAATGGAAGAGAAGTAGAGAAGCGAGGCTGTGGCATAGCCATGCGGAAATGAAGAACATGAGGGAAAGAAGAAAAGAAGAAGTGGAAATAATCATGGGAAGACACATGTTCTACACATGTTCAATATAACTAAAAGGGGAAATGATAGGAGATTTAGATTGGGAAAAGAAAGGAAAAATGACTAAGTCCATTGAACAAGCTTGTGGAGGTGTTGAACCATAACACAGATTCTAGGGAGGTCAAACAAGAAATCAACCCAAATGACCAAACCCCTCAACCATGGGAACATGCCCCAACACCCTACCCTACACTCCCCACTCTATTGCCCTCCACAGAAGAATGTGGATCATTCAAGAGGGAACCCTCACTAGTGTACAAAGGGTATGCTACATATGATTTCAGAAGAGGCCTGGAGAATTTCGGAGACAGGATCAGGGTAGTAAAGAGAGAGAGAGAAGAATCAGTGGTGCCAGAGGAGCCACCTAAGAAGAGAACACACACAGTAAAGAAGCTGGCACAGTTCAGAGCCACAATCAGGAGATCAGTCACAGGAGACCCCAGACCTGATGAATAGTTTACTAGGATTAGTTTAAGGCCTAGAAACCCCACCAAACCCCTTCCTCACTATAAGTATTAATTAATAAAAATATCTACTTCCCTCCCTCATGATTTGGCTGCAATCCTCAGTGCAATGGTGCTAGATGTGGCAAACCTACAAGCCTCTGCTTTAGGAACACAACTAAGGTTATTCCTAGAGCAACAAGCGGACACAATGCAGGCATTGGCAAGAGAGAACCTCTGTCTGGAACAAGAAATTACTGCTCTCTCTTCCTAACCTGGACTGTCAGGGTCCACAAGTTCTGCATCACCATTGGCTGGACTGGTAAAAATATCAAAGATTGTAGCAGATCCTGGAGACTATGATAGGTCAAAAGAAAAGAAGTTTGAGGAATAGTGGATATGGGTGCATGCATGGTGCGAAGAAAATTACGTCCTGCTTGGAGGAATAGGAGGCATCAAGGCAGTCCTCAGCCAAATGAAAGGTGGTGATGCTGGTGATTTCTCACAGGCAATAATGTCAAAGATTCTCAATAGAGACTGGTATACTTGGCCGGAGTTTGAAAAGATAATCACAGACCAGTTCTGGTCATCAAATGAACAAGAATATTACCAGAAAATGATAACCAGTTTGAAACAAGAATTGTTGAGGATGGAAACATTCCTCACTAAGTTAGA
This sequence comes from Chalciporus sphaerocephalus, assembly GCA_038094055.1. Classification (NCBI taxonomy): domain Eukaryota; kingdom Fungi; phylum Basidiomycota; class Agaricomycetes; order Boletales; family Boletaceae; genus Chalciporus; species Chalciporus sphaerocephalus. Next base: position 13,326 of record JBBPTH010000194.1, on the reverse strand, counting down.
GACACATTGTGCCCTGGAAAACTGGGACAATGCAAGACACATCGAGCTTCTTGAGCAGAATGCTAACCAAGAACTCATAAAGAAAATAATTATGGAAAAGGGATGCTATGATTACTATGATGGATTTGTAGCGGAGTTAAGGAAACTCACTGATAGAAAGCAACTGCTCAGCTTCATTACCAAAGGAATGGCATAGTGCACCATAACACATGACCCCAACACTATGGACATTGATGCAGTTAACACCAAGGCCCCCCACGGCAAGTGTTACAACTGCCAAGGGGATCATTTCATAAAAGACTGCAAGAAACCCCAGGTACAATGCCCAGAGTGTAAACTCCTCGGGGGTTCCCACAGAAAGGACTGCAAGAAGCAGTCAAAACAAATTTGTGCCACAAGCACCAAGGAAATGTCTAGTGATGACGTTAAACCCACACAAGCAAGTACCTCTGCAATGGGCAAGGGAAAGCAAAAGGAAGGCTCTGATTTGCCAAGGGCAATATAGGGCATGAATTTCGAAGAAGCTTGGGCCTGGTTCCGAGATTACGAGGGTCTCCCCTCAAAAAAATGAATAACTCTTCACACAATCCTGAGTATGTGAAGGGTTCCCGATTTTCTCTCCTTAGTATAGAAAATCCCATGGATGTTGCAGATGATAAATACAAAAATATTCCTACTTATCTCACCACGTCAGAGGGGCCTCCTAGTGAGCTTGGCCAGGATGTTAATCTGGTGCTTAATTCCTCTTTTTCCTTCTCCCAAAATAGAATCCCAGAAGGATCTCTCATCTGGTCAAATGTAATGGATACAGAGATCAACTTGAGAATCTCGATATGGCCTAAAGAAGGTCGAACATTCACTCCTCTTGATGCTCTCCCAGACTTGGGAGCAAATGCTATTTTTATTGATCGCCAATGGGCAAAAGACCACCATGTTCCTTTACAAAAACTCTGCCATGATATTCCTGTCTATAACATGGATGGAACACGAAATTCTGCTGGATCTATCACATACTCCACAGAATTAGTAATAGATTACATGGGACACAGGGAAACAGTCTCGGCAGAAGTGATGGATTTAGGCAAGAACACCTTCATCCTAGGGTTCTTATGGCTAAGATGCCACAATCCGGAAATCAACTGGCAAAAGGGCACAGTAAAAATGACATGATGTCTGCACTTGTGCACCTTACTCCAGGAAAAGGAAAACCTCCACATAGAGGATCTAGACTATCATGAGAGAGACTCCCAGTACACTGCCTATGCTATTATCCACATGCTGGATGCAGTCCCAAAAGAAAAAGAAAAGACCATTGAAGAAATGTTGCCAAAGGAGTATTATAAGTTCCTGAAAGTGTTCTCAAAAGGAGCATCAGAGCAGATGCCCTTACAAAAGCTGTGGGATCACGCCATAGAACTAAAGGACATGTTTAAACCCAGAAAAGGAAGAATTATACTATTATTAGATGATGAACAAAAGGAAGTGTCAGACTTTATAGATGACCAACTTAGAAAGGGTTATATTGTCCCTTCTAAATCAGAACAAACATCACCAGTATGTTTCGTTCCAAAGAAAGATGGGTACAAATGGATGGTACAGGATTACTGCTATCTAAATGAACACACAGTCAAAAACAATTACCCTCTGCTGTTGATCAGCCAGCTAGTTGATAAGCTCAAAGGAGCAAAAATGTTCAAACTGGCTCTATGTTCTAGAAGAACCTTTACTGTGGCTAGATGTAGTCCACTTACACCATGACACACCAAGTGCTGGTCACCCTGGTTATGAAAAGATACTTGAATTAATTCAGTGCAACTATACATGGCCTGGACTTACCACTTACATTAAAGACTACATTGCTAGATGCAACATGTGTCAGAGCTTCAAAAGTTCAAATCAGGCACCTAGTGGTCTTCTTCAACCTCTTCCCACCCCTGAGGGGCCCTGGCAAGATGTCACTGCAGATTTCATAACTGACCTCCCCCTTTCCAATGATTATATGGCAATACTGACAGTCAATGACTGATTCTCGAAGGAAGTAGAGTTGGTGCCTTGTACTAAAGAAGTCTCGGCACTTGACACAGCTTGTCTCTTCCTCTCCCACCTCTGGAAGCATCATGGCTTACCTAAGACACTCACATCAGACCACGATCCACAATTTGCAGCAAAGGTCACACATGAAATCAACAATGCCCTTGGTATTGATACCAAGCTTAGCACGGCATTCCATCCACAGACTAACGGACAGTCAGAAATCATAAATAAAGAAGTCAGAAAATTCCTGAGGATATTCTGCTTCAAAAAACAAGATAAATGGGCCGATTGGCTAGCCATTGCCCAGTTTTCTATAAATAACAAAACCTACACTGCAATGAAAAAGACACTATTCATAGTCACATGCTTATATGAGCCAAGAATAGGGGTTGAACCTCCAAAAGTCCCCACTGAGGCCCTGGTGGCCAACTCATTTACCACAATGATAGCATAGACCATCAAAGATATTAAAAATAACTTGGCTAAGGCCAAAGAAAAAATGAAAGCACAGGCCGACAAATACTGCTCAGCTGCACCAGAATATCAAATTGGCCAGCAAGTCTGGCTCTCTACCATAAATCTGTGCTTGACACATGCATCTAAGAAACTGTCTGAGTGATGGCTTGGATCTTATGAAATTATTGGTTTGACAGAACCAAACACAGTAAAATTAAAACTTCCTCTTAGCATGAAGATTCATCCCATAGTCAATGTCAACCAAATCAAACCCTACTATAAGATCCTTGAAGGACAACCTGTATCACAGCCAGGGCCAGTAAATGTTATAGAAGACAGAGACAATGAATAGGAAGTTGACTACATTGTGGACAGCCATTTATGGCAATATAAACTTGAATACCTTGTACATTGGAAGGGCTATGGTGAAACAGACCATATGTGGGAACCAAAGGCTAATCTCTCAAATGCGAAAGAAAGCATGAGAGAATTCCACCTTAAAAACCCAGCAGCACCTTGGGCCCTCTCCATTGACAAGAAAGATTTTGCCTATCTCTTTGAGAAACATCCTGAAAATGTCACAGAACATTCAGATGAACCTTTTAGTCACCTGGAAGTCGACTTATAGAGAGGGAATAGTGTTACAGTTCATTATCTCCACAAGTATATTCAACAGACTTAGTCATTTTTCTTCTCTCTTCCCGATCTAAATCTCCAGTCATTTCTTCTTTTAGTTATACTGAACACATGTCTTCCCATGTTCATTTCTGCTTCCTCTTTTCTTCTTTTCCTCATGTTCTTCATTTCTGTATGGCTATGCCACAGCCTTGCTTCTTTACTTCTCTTCCATTCTTATGCCTCATGCATCACAAAGGCTATGCTTTTTATTTCCATCCTACCAATAGCATATGTCTCTCTTATCAGCCTATCTCTAGGGTTATGTGTATTTCTATTAGTAGTAGATAAGGACCAAACATGTACATATAAGCCTATGAGTATATAAACCCTAAGGGCTAAGCTGGATATTCTCCAGTTTAGTTCACTTGATCTTTCCTTCAAAGTCCAACTGTCCTATCTCAGTCCTTCTCTTCCTTTGTTTGAGTAGCACCTGATTGTCTTAGGACTTTTGAGTATTTCAGGAAGTTGACTTAGAGAGAGAGGGTAGTATTATGGTTTATTACCTCCACAAGTACATTCAATGGACTTAGTTGTTTTTCTTTCTTTTCCCAATTCAAATCTCCAGTTATTACTCCTTGTAGTTATATTGGACATGTATTGAACATGTGTCTTCTCATGTTCATTTCCGCTTCTTCTTTTCTTCTTTTCCTCATGTCTTACTCATGTTCTTCATTTCCATATGGCTATGCCACAGCCTTGCTTCTTTTACTCCCCTTCCATTATTATGCCTCATGTATCACAAAGGCTATGCTTTTCATCTCCATTCTTCCAATAGCATATGTTCCTCTTATCACTTATCTCTCAGGGTTATGGGTATTTCCTTTACTAGTAGATAAGAACCAAACATGTACATACAGTCCTATGAGTATATAAACCCTAAGGGCTAAGCTGGGCATTCTCTAGTTTAGTTCACTTGGTCTTTCCTCCAAAGTCCAACTGTCCTATCTCAGTCCTCCTTCCCTAAGCTTGAGTAGCACCTGATTGTCTTAGGACTTTCAAGTATTTCAGAACTCTGTAATCAAGTTGTGTTTTTATTGATACAAATTGAAAGTTATGCTAGGCATACTTTGCTTATACTATATATGATGCTCAAAGCTTTGCTGGAGAGTTAAACTATCATATAGCCAATGTGTAACCTATGATAGTAGGCTCACATTTACATTCTCTAAGACTCTGAAAAACAATAAACCTTTGAAAAAAGTCCCAGTACTATGTCCTGCTCTTTTTAAATTATGGTAATATCTATTTGCTTGTAATACTCAATGGCCTGCTGCTTAGTAGCACTATTTGATTCATGGTTATGGTCTTGTTTTGTGGAATCAAGGAAATTATTGGTTCTACTGTCACCATTGTCTCAGAATGCCTCCTTCTCCTCAAGTATCTCATACTCAGCCTCATTTAGGTTTTCTTTAAGTTTTACATTTAAGTTGTGCTCATTATCACTCTCACTTTCATCACGACTGGTAGTCAAGGGTATCTAAATTGATGCTAAGGCTACATAAGTTGTGGCATCTTGATATACATATACCTGGCTTCAAAGTGAAACACTCAACAACTTACCAGAGCGTTAAAGTGCTTTGCTAGAACAATTGAGTAGTCAGGCTGCAGGAGAGCTGTTGAGGAGAACTCCAGGAGAACAAGACTGAGGGGGACGCCCTTCAGACTCCTGGCTTATATACTATTGGTGTGTTTGTAGCTATTTGGTATGAACCTTATCTACTAGCCAATAGCAAAAGTAGAGCGTACAGCAATGCGCAGTAGCTGAATAAGAACAATAGAAAAGATGAGTAATGATGAGTAATGCTGACTGCGGCGCAGCAGTCTTAGTAAGAAGAGGTAAGCAAGAATGAGTAAACAAGAGTAAGCATATATGACTAAGCGGAGAGAGTAGTCCGTGTCACGTGATGGAGTCACGTGATCAGATCACGTGATGAGGTCATGTGACTATTGTACAAGAAATTCGACTAAGTCCAAAATGAAACTGAAACGTAGTGAAGTAAGTAAAAGTGTAGAGGAAGAAAGGTAAGAACTGTACCATTTGTAACACTACCCCCTCTCTATGGATTGCATTCCAGGCAATCACGACCTTTCTTCATCAGACGTGAAGGTTGTATACAGCTACAAAGCTGCTGTTGGTCAGATCGTTGTCGCTGTGAAGAGTAGCGTTGTCGTTACCATTTTCATTATCCGCATTGTCTTCAGTATCCTCCCATCCGGTAGCTCCGGCCCAGTCATTGATATTTTCAGCTTGTGCCTCTATCTGCTGACGAACTGGTTTAGTTCGTTCCATGAGGGCATCGTGCTGTTCTTTTTCGCGGGCTCGGAAGTCGCAGGAGTAGACTTCATAACTGTAACCTTCTTGTTCTATGAAGTATTTGTCGGGCATGGTAATGCTGAATCCTTTGAACATGCTACGACCATTAGTGTTGTCGCGCATTATTTCTAATGTTATCCCCTTGCCGTCCCGGACTGAGCCATGCACGTATAGCCCTGTCACGAGCAGTAAGGAGGAGCAGATGATAGTCAACAGGATAAGCATCCCGGTGATGAATAATGTACCGTTCTCTATCAGAACGACACAGAGAGTGAATATCGAGACCATATACGTGATCAGTAGACCAAAGTCTATCCATGACCATGGTACTGGTGCAAGAGGGGTGGAACGGGTGGGGGTGTCAATATGGGGGGCGTTGGGGTCGTGGTTAAGGTACTCGTCGATGATGGCACGAGCGTGGAATTGTGTGTAGGCGTTGGTCCAAGAAGACATTAGATTATTGGAGGCTTGACGAGGTGAAGGGGTTGCTAGAGGCTTTCTAGGAGCAGTGCTCGACTAGTTGGTAGGAAGGAAGTGAGTTGGGGTTTGATCAGGCTGAAGCGGGTTCTTTTATATTGCTTCATGATGATTATATAAGCTGTCCTCCGCAGTCAATGCTGTGAAGTTTTCGTAAGGTTTGAACAGCTTTTGGAAATCAACCTGAGTCATGCGGAGTAGACGGGGAGCCGATGGGTTCTTTTTATAGAATTCCTTTATTGCGTCCGGCGCATTAGTAAGATTTGATCGCGGTTCCCATGTTCTATCCGTGTCATCGTATCCTTTCCAATGTACTAAGAATTCTAGTCGTTTCCCTCGTAGTCTAGAGTCGACAATGTAGTCAACTTCGTATTCGTCATCTCTGTCTTCTGTGACGAGTACTGGACCTGGTTTGTCAGCTTTTTGCCCGGGTAGACGTTCCTTGTATGGTTTAACTTTAGCTATATTGAACACGTTGTGCACTTTCATGGTGCGTGGGAGTCGGAGTTCAATAGCATTGCTTCCTTTGAAGCTAATGATTTCGTAAGGTCCTAACCATTTCTCCGTGAGCTTCTTTGAAGGTCGTGGGAGTTTTAGACCATCTGTGCTAAGCCAAACCTTGTCTCCTATTTTGTATTGTGGAGCTTCTGTTCTATGTTTATCTGCTTGCTTTTTCATGTGTTTTTGTGCTTTTTCTAGATTTTCTTTTGTTTCTTTTAGTGTTTGTTCTATTTCATCTGCGAGTTTAGCGGCGGCGGGTGCTTTTGCCGTGTGATTTTCTATTCCTATTTTTGGTTCGTATGTACGTGTGACAGAAAAGGGAGTTTTCTGTGTAGAAGTTTGCCTTTTTGAGTTATATGAGAATTGCGCAATTGGCAGCCATTCTGACCATTCGTGCTGCTTTTCTGCGGTGAATAGTCGGAGATATTGTTGTAGATCTCTATTCATGCATTCCGTTTGTCCATCTGTTTGCGGATGCCGCGCGGTAGAGAGTTTAGGCGTGATGCCGAGACGTTTACATAAGTCTTTCATCACTTGGGAGGTGAATTGCGGTCCTCGGTCTGATACAATTGTTTTAGGAAGTCCATGATGCTTCCATACGTGTGTGAGATACAGTCTAGCTGTTTGTAAGGCATTGACGGATTTGGTGCAGGGGATGAATTCAACTTCTTTGGAGAATCGATCAACGATGACTAGAATGGAATCGAATCCATTTGATTCTGGGAAATCTGTCATGAAGTCTGCACTGACGTGTTCCCATGGAAGATCCGGAATTTCCAATGGTAATAGTTTTCCAGCAGGTGCAGTATTGATGCCTTTGAAGCGTGCGCATCTATCGCAGCGTGAGACGTAGTCTTTGACTAGCATGGGCATTCCAGGCCAAGTATAGCTACGCTGTAGCAGTTCTAGGGTTCGATCTATTCCTGGATGTCCGGCAACAGGAGTGTCATGATGTAGTCGTATGATTTCCATGCGAAGATCCTGATCATTCGGCACGAAGATCCGGTTTTTCTTGTCATAGAGAAGTTCATCTTTCTCTGTGCAGATGCCATGTTCCTTGCAAAGTTTGATGGCTTCTGATTCTAGAATTTTCCATGTTGCTTTCTTTATCTTTTCCAGAATGTCGTCACTATCTGTGGCTATGTGCACTGATGTGGCGGCTATTTGTTCTGGAGGGATGACTAAGACCTGCTTATTGTCATCTTCTATTCCTTTCGCGTGATCTTCTCTTCTAGAGAGAGCATCGGCTTTTCCCATTTGAGATCCGGCCTTATGGATCCATTTGAAATTGAAACGAGAGAGGTACTGAGACCATCTGGCTTGACGTCTGTTTAGGTCTTGCCGTTGCATGAACCATTGAAGGTTTGCGTGATCGTTCCAAATTTCAAATTCCTGTTTTGCACCTTCTAGATAGTGTCTCCATTGTTCTAGACTTCGGATAACACTTAGCATTTCCTTGTCTGCAATTGGGTAGTTACGTTCTTCAGGTGACATGGAGTGTGAAGAGAATGCGACTGGGTGCCATTTGTCATCTTGTTCTATAGATAGAACAGCTCCAGTTGCAAAATTAGATGCATCGGTTTCTAGGCGGAACTTTTTATCGTTGTCTGGGAAAGCGAGAATAGGAGCGGTGGTGAATTTCCTTTTTAGCGTGTCAAACGCTTCTTGTTGTGACTCTTTCCATGAGAAAGGCGTGTCTTTCTTGGTAAGGTCATTCAGCGGTCGTGCGACCTGCGCATAATCTTGGATAAAGCGGCGGTAGAAGTTGGCTAGTCCTAAGAAACTTCTAACTCCGCGGACTGTAGTGGGAGTTGGCCATTCGGTAATAGCCTTGACTTTGTCATCATCCATTTTGATGCCTTCGGGAGTTATTGTCATGCCAAGAAATTCAACTTCTTTGGTATGGAAGTGGCATTTTTCTGGTTTGATGAATAAGTCGTTCTCTTCTAGGCGTGCGAGAACTTTGAGAACTACTTTCTCGTGTTCCTTTACGTCATCTGTCTTGGTAAAGATCATGATGTCGTCAATGTAGACAACTACGGTGTCTTCCATATCTGCGAATATTTCGTTCATCATGGTCTGGAAGGTAGCGGGGGAGTTACAGAGTCCAAAATACATGACCAATGGTTCGAAAGAACCTCGGTGGCAAATGAAAGCGGCTTTCCATTCATCGCCTTCTTTGATACAGATATTATTGTAACCCCATCTGAGATCCATCTTGGTAAATAGTTTAGTTCCTTTTAGCTTATCGACCAATTGGGATATCAGAGGTAATGGGTAATTGTTTTTCACCGTGTGTTCGTTGAGGTATCTGTAATCCTGTACCATGCGCTTCTTTCCATCTTTCTTTGGCATGAAGAATACAGGAGAAGTCTGTGGGGATGTAGAACGGCGGATGTAACCTTTTTGGAGTTGGTCATCGATAAAGGCACTGACTTCTTCTTGTTCTTGTGGGGATAAGGGAATTAATCGGCCTTTCTTCGGCACGAAGGTGTCTTTGAGATCTATTGCATGATTCCATGGTTTACGTGTGGGCATACGCTCTGATTCTTTCTTCTTGAACAGGTGGATGAACTTGTGATAGGCGCGGGGAACAAGTTCTTCCGGGGATTTCTCAGTTGGTTTATCCTTTTCAGGAGTTTCCCGTTTGAGGGCGTATACGTGATCAAATGCGACACGTTCTTGTTCTTCTATGTACCGTGAGAAGGAAGGCTTTGCCCTAAGGTTTTGACAAGTGCTTGGGCAGCGTGTCATGAGAACCTTGCCTTGTGACCAATCTATTTCTGGATTATGGTTCTTTAGCCATGTGTATCCTAGAATAACCTGATTCTTTCCGAGATTGGTGATTTCGGCTGTGGTCTTCTCGCGATGACCTTGATAGTCAATAATTATCTCCGCATAGTGTGTAATGTCTCCGGCGGAGTTCCTAGATCCGTCGACATTGTACACTGGTAGGCGGTGACGAAGAGGTAACAGTGGAAGCTTGTGCCTTTCAGCCCAAGATTGGTCTATGAATATCGTGTTAGCACCTGAGTCCAGCAGGGCTTCTGTGGATACGAAACGTTTGCTATTAATAGGTGCTATGTTGATGGACAATGTGATATCTCTGGAATTGTTTCCACGAATACGAATCTGTTCTGGGATTTTGTTGTTTATTGTGTTAACGGAATTAAGCACCGGTTTCAAGTCCCGGCCGAGCTCACTTGAATGAGACCCCGTTAGACTATTATTAGATTGATTCTTGTTGGGTTTAGCGATCTGGACACCCAGTTCGTCTAGACCGCTTTGGCTTTTCCCTTTCCTTCTGGTTCTATCTCCAAGAAGGAGGCCTTCATCTCATCGAATTCTATTTCTGTTTCATGAGATTCTTCAGGGTCTGTGTTCAAGGTTCGAGCTTGGCGTGTGCTCTTTCCCTTGTAGTTTCTGCAATTATTCTTGTGTTCACCTCGTGACCAACCACAGCTTCGGCAACGTGTGGAGGGTTTCTTGCAATCGCGTGCGAGATGTGGACCAAGACAATTAAAGCATTTGCCTCTTAGGGAAGGTCTATTTGCAGCACCAATGTCCATGGGTGTACCTCGACCTGGTTGCAAGCCATATTCGGTAAACTTCGGCTGAGGCGGTGAGCGTGAACTGGACGGGTATGAGGAGTTTCCAAAACTAGAGCGGAACGGGTTTCCGGTGGAGCGTTCTAGCTTCATTCGTTCATAAGTTCTGCCGATATCCACATAGTTACTCAGAAGCTCTTGTACGGTTTTAGCTTCTGTCATATTTAGAATCTGTTGCTGATAAATGCGGAAGTTGACTGCTTTCTTTAGGATTGTTAAACCATGCTCTTCGGAGATTCCCGATTCTCGGAAGAGAATACTGAAGAGTTGCGAGAATGAATGAATGTCCATAGCTCCTTGTTTGAGAGATTCCAATTTCTTCAAACTTTCGTGTGCAAGAACATCTATTTGGAAGAATTCTTTGACTTTGGTCTCTAGTTCTGTTAACGTTAACCATGCTCTGTCTCCTGGGATAATCGGGGGAGTTCCCGTGGGAATATTCTCATTTCTTTCGCATGCTTCCAATGTTAGGAGTGCGAATCTAGAGGCTTTTCCGTTCATCCGTGAGAGGATTGCCACGGTACGGAGTTGGTTTGTTTCCCAATGTTGTTGATTTGCCCATAACTTTATTCTTAGCCACCATAGGCGGAAAGAGGGGCGGTTTCCATCCCAATAACCTGGATCGGCTATCTTCTTGGTTACGTCTTTCTTCTTTTCGGTATTTGCCATTGATTGTTCCAAAGTTAGCGCGTTAAGCGCATCAATAAGATCGGATACGTCTGTTCCGTGGGACATGTTTAACTAGTTTTCTGATTGCAAGTCTGGAGTTTCGGCGATAGGATTCCTTCTTTGGTAAGGAGGCGGTGCAGAGCGATCGGCGACTGAGATGCCGTAAACGGAAAATTGGTTTATCCGAGGAAAATTACGTGCAGAAGGGAAAATCGAGGGTTCTGATGTTTCTGATTCTTCTCTTTGTGAATGAGGAGGAGAAATTTGATTTTGATTAGGAGGAGTAGGAGGCCTTATTTCTCTTGGGTAAGTAGGGGTTGGAGGCCTAACTCTAACTGGTATAACTTCTTCTTCTTCTTCTTCTTCTTCTTCTGACTCTTGGTTCAAGTCCTGAGGAGGTACAACTGGATGGATTTTATACAAAGTATATGTTATTTCAGCAGAGCCGTTAAGGTCGCCTGAGAACACTTGTTGGCCTAAGATAAGGTAGGCCGCGGTGAGGAGGAATAAGGGGTACAAGTAATCGAATCCGAGTCGGTACCCTAGGAAGGCGAGAGCGAGGAATATTACTCTTATAGGAATAGTCCTTTCTATGTATGCTTCTCTTCTTTCTAATCTTTCTAACCTCACTCCATTCTGGTGGAATATGATCTCGCGATCCGCTAGCCTCAGGGACAGGTCTTTCGCCAATAATCTGGTCTGGTGTTGCTCTGAGAAAATATCGAGATAGAGCCCAACGGTTAGCTGGTGGAGTGTGGGGTGCGACGTGTTGGAAATAGTACCTTATGAAATTTACTTTGGATTCGACCGAGAAGGGGCGAATCGGTCTGAGATTCGCCGGTTGAAATTGGGGGCCTAGGGGTACCCAATTAACTGGTTCGGCGAGAGACGGAACCGGTTCAGAATTTAGAGTACGTTCCTGGTACTCTGGTAGATGATGCTCGGCTTCAGGGTCGAGCGGGTTCTGGCGAGATTTGGTAAGCTTTGGCCTAGTGTCTGGTAACGAGAAGCTTACGCGGGCGTTTAAATATCCTTGTAAATCTTGTGGATTGAACCTGCCATAAGGTTCAACGTTGCTAACTGCGGGGCTAGGAGAACGGGAAGGTAGAGAGTCGGTTTGTAGGAGGATAGGATGGTCGTTCGGGTCAATGTCTGGGAGTGGCGGTAGGACGAGTCTATTTGGTCCGATAGAGACTTGGACGGGGCTGGGAGAGCGAGATAGGTAGAGGAGATTCTCGATCTCGCTTAAAGTAGGACTATAAGAGCGAGGAGGTGGGACAATTGGAACTAGAAGGCGTGCTGCGCGTTCTTCCTCGGTGAGAAACTCTGGGAAGTAGTCGATAGGTGGGATATAAGACACTAGTGGAATTTCTATCAGTTGTCGCCCTTAACCCTACACGTGGGAAGGTTCTTACTTGCTATAGATTGAGTACGGTTTACTCTTCTTCAAGGACTAGATCAAGTTCAAGTGGCTTGGCTTTGCAGGTAGCTAATCTGCAAAGGGAAGGTTAGTATAGTCTTGTTCTAATGAAACACTCAACAACTTACCAGAGCGTTAAAGTGCTTTGCTAGAACAATAAGGTAGTCAGGCTGCAGGAGAGCTTTGAGGAGAACTCCAGGAGAACAAGACTGAGGGGGACGCCCTTCAGACTCCTGGCTTATATACTATTGGTGTGTTTGTAGCTATTTGGTATGAACCTTATCTACTAGCCAATAGCAAAAGTAGAGCGTACAGCAATGCGCAGTAGCTGAATAAGAACAATAGAAAAGATGAGTAATGATGAGTAATGCTGACTGCGGCGCAGCAGTCTTAGTAAGAAGAGGTAAGCAAGAATGAGTAAACAAGAGTAAGCATATATGACTAAGCGGAGAGAGTAGTCCATGTCACGTGATGGAGTCACGTGATCAGATCACGTGATGAGGTCATGTGACTATTGTACAAGAAATTCCACTAAGTCCAAAATGAAACTGAAACGTAGTGAAGTAAGTAAAAGTGTAGAGGAAGAAAGGTAAGAACTGTACCATTTGTAACACAAAGTAGAAGCTTTAGCACCTTTTTTTGTTAATTTTTGATTGCTTTTGATATGCCTTCTACTTGGGTTAATGATAGAAAAATAAGATAAAAGCCTGATAGAAAAAAGAACCATAATATAGAAATTAGATTTTGAATGTCTTCTTAAGTATGGTAATATTCAAACCTTCACAACAAGATTAACTATATGGGTAACACAATGTATATACAATGCTTGACCATGGAAAGTATCAATAAGCTTTTTCAGTTCATCTATAGTAACATCACAGTTCCTTGTATTATCTATTGAAATGGTATAAAACTGTCTGATATTCAGGACATGTTAAGTATTATCATAATATATCCAAACTTTTTTTATTAGATCAAAACATTGAAGATATTGTACAATGACATTGGCTAGATAAGAGCTAGTATATCATTTCTTGAGACTATAGAAACACATCATTGATCAGTCTGCATCTCAACTGATAGCATGAATACCATACCATACAAACTCCAAGATAGAGCACCAGATATTACTTTCTGCCATATATATAACAATAATGCCTAGATACAAG